>CM062818.1:1774978237-1775183571 GCA_031772625.1 Pinus tabuliformis
TAATTTTTGGATAGATCTGTATTGCCCACAATGCCCTAGAGTCGAACCCCATAGTACGATGGAGTTAAACCAGATCTCTTTTTGTTTTCACATTCAACGATGCATATTTTACATCCAAATTCATATTTCAAGTAATGTTTATAGTTTGGCATCTGTTACAAATCTAGCATACTCCAATACTTTGCTTTGGAGTAGCCTTTTGGTCAATTTTTCTCAATTCCATTTTTTTGGATAGGTACTTGATGCTCACGTTTGAATGGTACATACTATAGAATGATATCTCCTTGTTGGCTATGGTGGAGTTGATATGTTTTCTGATTAACTAATGTATGATATTTTTAAGTTGTTTTTCCTTGTCCTGATATTTGAAAGGCATAAAAGGAAAGAAGAATGGAATGCTTTATGATTGTTAAATTAATTAGAAGTTAGTGGAATATATTAGGAATATATAACTAATTTTTTCAATTATATATCACTGAAAAACATGCTGAGTATTAAGAAATAGATAACTGCCTACTTGTCTAATATGAATTTATTGTTATCTTATTTTCCAAGTCTTTTAAGTGTAAAAAATGGTGCAAAAGTGGATTTTATGCATTGAAGTGTCGTGCTTTCCAAATCCAATTCAAGTAGTTGTGAAATTTGTCCTTCACAATATGGAGACAAATCATGTGCTCCATAGAAGAAAAGAAGTGCTTGGAAGGACGGCAAACAATGGAGCATACTACATTGCCCTTGTTGAAGGGATGAAAGAGGAAAAAAAAACATGATGTCAATGATATTGCAGTTTTCACCAACTTGGAGCTAATATGTAATCAAATGAAAGAAATCTATTGGGTTCAAAAGGACAATTTAAAACCCCTTTATAGGGAAGCAATAAACTGGATTAGTCAATTTCAATATTTTACCATTTCTTACTTTGTAGACATCCACTACAACAAAAATCATTGATCAACATCAAGACAGGTCCCCAGTATGCGAATGGGTTGTTGTTATCATTTTTCTTGGGTCTATTATGGCATGGTTCTTTCACTAAAGAGGAACCCGTTAATGTATTATTTTTCCCCAATTTGTAATGATTATGGTTTTTTGTATGCATGACAAATTTATGGAAAAATGTAATATATTCCATGTATATGGACAAATATATTTGAGAAAAGTAATTGGTTCATGGTCTTGTGATTGTCATTAAAACATTATGGTTACAATATGATTAGTTATGACACACATGATTTTCTTCGAAATATTTTTCAACATATGTTGGTGCATTGCATAAGTTTGTGTTTATTGATGGTTGGACAAGTTTGTCCATGGTAGCTTTCATTCAAAACTATTTTTAACTATTAATGGTGTAACATTAGATCTGATTGTATTGTTGATGACTTGTAATGGGTTTTGATGTATTTTAATCGAATACCCTGCTACTAATAATAGGTTACCAAACACCCTCTACTGGATATCTGAAGGACATTTCTTTTTTGGAATAAATTGATTTCTTTAACTATTATATGAACAATGAATGTACACTGGGAATTTTATAAAAAAGGTCTCCCAAACACAACTACAAAAGTAAATTAGCTGTCTTGGAAACAAGTTGAACAAATCTGGTTTTTTCATTTATATATGCTTGATACATACTTGTAACAGTAAAACTATTTCACTTGCCTTGAACATTAATGATTTTGTTGGAATCCATTGACATCTCTGTTATCTCACCTTCTTTAGACATTACTGATGTTGTTGGCACCAATTGACATCTCTTCTTTAACTGATGGTGCCTCCACTAATGTTGTAAGTATCTGAGTAATCTCAGCCATGGTGGGCCTAGCTAATGGATTTTCTTCAACACATGACTTTGCAAGTTTGGTGAGGTCCAGAGCTTGGTCTATGGCATATACTTCATGCAATGAAGGATCCATCCAACCCTTCAATTCTTTTGTTGGATTGTTGGCTTCCAACAAAGGGCCTATGGTTTTAGCCAAGAGAACTTTTGTTGCCTTCATCAATCTTTGTGGTCACTTTCCCATGAGAAATGTATTTATGAGCCATGTACGTAGGTGTACCTAAGCTATTATGCTTGGTACCCATGGTGAAATTTTCTATCTTGGCCTTCAATTCTTCATTCAACATAATATTGTTGCTTGTGATGTCCTTGTGCACATAACTAGGATGTTTTTGTTCATGTACATAATGCAATCCCATGGCCACATCAAGAAAGATATGGAGCCTCTTATCCAATGTCAAGAAGCAAGAAAATGAGGTTATAAATTTGTTTTTCATGACTAAACCACCATGAATCCAATCACTGAGAGACCCATTTTATGCATATTCAAACACCAGGTAAGAATGATCCTCACCTTCATTGCAGATCCTCGGGAATCGAATAAGATTATTTTGTTGAACTTGGCACAAACTTCTTAGCTCATCCAAGATCCCTTTCTTGATATTCTTAATAGCCAAAGGAGTACCACTCAAGTACCGTGGTAGAAAAAACCTTCTATTCTACAATTAGGAATGAAGTTCTCAGTTTCTTTATTCAACTGATCCAATGTGTATGTAAGCATTACAAAATCTATTGTCCCTGTCATTTTCTCCTTGAAAACATTTTTCCCTCTGACACTTCCATCTTCTCGCTTGGGTATGATAGGCCTCTTGTATTGATCCATTGTAGGTTATTTGAAGGACTTGTTATTCTTTCTAGTGACCAACAAAATTGCTCCAATTACACCTGTTGCTCCAAGTATTCCTATAATAATGCCAATGTATAGACCATGTTTTAATTTCTTATTCTTTATTTTATCCTTGATAACATTACTAGAGACATTATGAACTCCATGGATTGTTTCATATTGGAGTCTTTTCATATATGATTTTACAACATAAATATTGTTGGGCTAATAGGAAACATTTATGTGATTAACATAACTAATAGGAATGATGATGATAATAGTAATCTATCACAGAATAGTGATCATTTAGTTGAAAAAGTCAGTGGTAAGGTTCCAAGTTCTGATAAATAGTTTGTCACATTTTAGAACAAAGATCCTTGGACGGAGTCATGCTAAATATATGTTTACAGCTAAAAATATATGAGAGATGTTAGTCACTCACACGGCATAAATATGCACAAGGTCCAATTTTTTGAGGTTCCTCAACAAGATGCAATTAATGAAGAATTATTTGATATTGAAAAAAAATAGTTTGCTTCAGGTCTAAGTTAGATTTGTCACATTCCTGACACATGAAAATACAGATCATAAATATAATGTATTTAGCCTTGACAGAAACTCAGGAAATGCACTTAATCACATAATAGAGTAAATTTGACAATGGCTTGGATCTTAGAATTGTTAAAAAGTTGAGATCTTTATCTCATTTTTCTTATATTTATAGTTTCTTATGGTATACATCAAGATTTCATTTATAATACATACACTAGCTATGTTGCGCATGGAAAATTTATTTACAAACAATGATAAGAATACTTGTTGAATTCTAGCCATGAGTTTTCCAAGATGTTACACAAGACTTGACTATTGAATTGGCAAAAACTTATGCAAAGCATTATCAAGTTGTCATAATCTATATAGTTGAAGGGGGGGGGGGGGGGGGGGGCATTGCTAAGACTTGCACCCACTTAGAATGTGTCTCATTATATTCCCATATTGTCACATGGGCACTTTCCAAAAATTCTAGGAGGAATGCCATAGATATATGTCCCACACAATTCACAATGTCTAGAGAATACTCAAGTGGTGATGGTAAAAGAGGGGGGTATTCATACCATAGGCCTTTGTGAGTATTACAGTCCACTACTTTTCCCCCTCTCTTCAAAAAATATACTATATATTCACTGCCATATCATGATGTCAAGATGGAAGAATACTCCTTTGAAGGACTCCTCCAGACATCTGAAGCAATTACCTCCTTTGTTCAAAAACTACATAGCTCCATCATCGCTGCTAAATTTTGTTTCAAATAGCATTTTCCATACCTTCTATCCTTTATGTTACAACTTATATATGGTTGACTCGAGTAATGTTTTGATGAATCATATACCTTCACGAAAAATGTAG
Organism: Pinus tabuliformis; assembly: GCA_031772625.1. Lineage (NCBI taxonomy): Eukaryota > Viridiplantae > Streptophyta > Pinopsida > Pinales > Pinaceae > Pinus > Pinus tabuliformis. The sequence goes on from CM062818.1 coordinate 1,774,982,314, forward strand.
GAAATTCACCATATATGAGTATTACCTTATATGAATTTTTAGATGCAACCATCGTGATAGCATGTATGGTCTAAGTAATATTTAGATATGGTAATATGCAACACTGTCTAGTGAGAGGGTTGCACAAAATGAAATTTCCAAGAGATGACCCAAAACAAATAAGTCCTCCTGTGGATGAAATTGGCACTTCACATTTTTTGTTAGACAAGAGGGGATATTGATATGATGTCATTTTTTTGACATCTATGCCATCTAAAATGCCTTGATCAATCTTGGAGTCCACCACGTAGAACCATGGACAACAGAATGGGACTTTTCAACAAGAATTCAAAAAACTTGGAGAATATATCATTGAATTCCATCCTTTGCACACTGAACCAAAATTGAAGAAGGGAGACATAGGAAACCGTGCAAGAACCCTTTCTAATAAATCTTCATGAAGTTCAACACAAGATATGTTATCTATTATCATAGAATCCTCACATAAAATTGATGCATTTAACTTTCTCCTCTTCTGTTTTGACCTGCTTTCAACATGAGTTACCATATTACTTATTTTTAGGACTACAGGAACCAACTGCTTCTCCATCACAATCCCTCAGTTTGATGATGTTCCAAGCATAATGTTGCACATAAGAGGATGTTGGAAATAGTAACAAAGCTGCAAGAAATCTGCACTCAACAACTGAGCACAAGAAAAACAATGAGAATCATATTATATAAATCATATATCTATATATTGTATTTATTTTTTATATGATACTTAATGTTGATATATTTGGTTTGATCATGAAATTTTGAATTCTTGGCCAATTGAATTGTAGAAGAATTGTCAATGGATAGAGGAGTTGAAGTCTTTCATTTCTCCTATGAATCTTCAAGTATTTTGCAAAGCCAAATTATTTCTTTTGTAGCTAGAGCTGCTACAACATATTCGGCTTCAGTGGTAGAATCAACATGAATAGATTGTTTTTGTGATCCCCAACTAATATTTATTGATCCAAGATTCATCAAACAACCAGAAGTTGAGACTCCATGCTACTTATCACCATCAAAATCTAAATATGAATAACTAGTAAGATGGAAGTCTGAAACTTTGGAATATTTAATGCCATATGTTTGAGTCCCTTTTATATATTTAAGTATTATTTTTTCTTCTACCCAATGACCTTCACAAGATTGATGCATAAATATGGAAAGTACCCCTACAACAAAATTTATGTCGGGATGAGTAGTAGAGAGATAAATCAAACTTCCAATATGTTTCCTGTACTTTCTTGGATCTTCAAATGGTTTTCCTTCCTCGAAAGTAAGTTTCATATTTTGTTCCTTTAGAGTGGCAACATAATTACAACCCATCATTCTATATTTGTTCAATAAATTTCCAACATACTTCCTTTGAGAGATAAAAATATGTTGAGGTTTTTGATGAACTTCAATTCCAAGATAATAATGAAGTAAACCTAAATTTGACATATCAAAAACCTTTTGCATTCTTTCTTAACCGATGATATATAGTCATCGTTGTTCCTTGTAATCATCAAATCATCAACATAGACAAATATATCTACAAATAATATTCTAACCTTCTACACAAAAAGAGTTGCATCATCTAGGTCAAAATTCTTATAATTCAAATTAAGAAGATGTTCAATTAATTTCTCATACCATGCATGGGGTGCTTATTTCAAACCATACAAGGACTTCATCAGCTTACATACCATTTTTTCTTTCCATTGGAAAGAAAAACCTTATGGTTGAAACATTTTAAACATATTCCTTCAAATATCCATTTAGGAAAGTAGTTTTTACATCCATATGATGAATTTTCCATCTTTTATGTGCTGCAATAAAAAACAAGGTTCCAATAGTGCCTCATTTATCTGTAGGACCAAAATTTTATGTGTAATCAATATCTTATTTTTGTGCATATATCTGCTACAATTCTTGCATTGTACTTGTAAAGTGAACAATCAACTTTATATTTGGTTTTATAAACCCAATTGCAACCAATGGGTTTGATGTCACCAGGAGGATCTACCAACCTCCAAGTGCCATTTTTAATTAGTGCATCATACTCCCTTTGCATTGCATTTTACCATTAATTACAACTAACATCTTATTCAAAACAAGTAGGATCACTATCAACAGAGAAATTATATTTAGAAACATAAGAATAGTTACCTGAAGAACATATGTTTTCCCCCAGGAAAAATCACAATTTTTTTCAGAGAAAAGAGAACAAAATTATATGTTGTAAATGCTATCAAGAATATCCATAATGGCTGATCCTATTGACCAAGATCAATAATAACTAATGAAAGAGTTACCCTATAGTATTCTTTCCTACCTTTCTTTTTTTCCACTTTCCCCCAACTACTAGAGTTGGGGGTGGATAGTATAATGGTCCTTTGAGACTTAGTTATATTTGGCGGGATTTCTTTGTCATAATCCGAGCCATCTAAAACATGAGTTTGTTTAGTGTTGTTGCTTCTTTGGTGGAGGAAATCATCTCATTCTAATGTTTTTTTGTAGTAGACATTGGAACTAAAGATGATTTGGGTATTGTTTCATCCTGATGCATAGTAGCATGTGGATCATTGTTATTTGTGGTAGTATCTGTAGTTTCTTCATCTTTTGTTGCAGTTGTCTTTGATGCAGAAATCTGCCAACCTTTTTGCTTTTGTGTTTGATTATTTTTTCTTTCTTTTTTATTTTGAGGACAAGTACTTTGAAGATACCCACTTTGTAGACATGTATGACATCTGAAGGTTGTATTCTCATAGTCTAGGGGTTGGGACCATTGTTGATTGTTGTGGTACATCAGAATGTGATCTACTAAACCATTGTTGAGGTTACCTGAAGAGCATCTTATTTCAAAATAATCATATTTTCTAATATGAGTTGATCTTCTTAGAAGTTATTCATCTTGTGGAGGAAGTTGCTCATCTTGTGGAGCAGGCTCTTCTGGAATGTAAGTAATTTATGTCCCCACAGAAACAATTCTATCATCCAATTTATTTTTATAAAAACCATTATCATCATTGAGAAGAAAAATTATTGATGGAAAATCCAATCACGAAAAATCCACAGACTGATCTAGAATGGGAATCCCCCCTCCAAGATGTGGAAGATTATTATCAGATTCATAATAAAATTTCTTGGACATAAACTTTTCTAAATTATTAAGTTGTCTATCAACTGTGGATGTATCTTTATCTTATTCAAGAAAAACTACATCTCTTGAGAAAATAAACTTTTTATTTTCTTCATCATATAACATGTATGCACCTTAGAATTCATGGAATATCCAAAAAATGTAAATTTTTTGCTTCTTGAACTCAAATTGTTTCTTTGCTTCTTAGGAATTAAATCATAGCACTGAGATCCAAAAACTCTGAAATATTGAAGAATAGGAAGATGATTATACCACATTTCATATGGAGTTTTATTGTTGATAACATAAGAAGGAACACAATTTCTGGTATAAGTTGAACAAATCAGTGCTTTTCCCCAAAACATCAACCTTGCATTCTTAAATAGCATCATTGATCTAATCATGTTAAGAAACAGTATTTTCATTCATTCTATAAAACCATTTTGTTGTGGATTGTAAGGACCTATTGTTTAGTGTTTGATACCATTCTCTTGCAAATAACTATCAAACGCATGTGAAGTATACTCTCCACCATTATCAGTTCTTAGAGTGCCTATATTAAGTTGAGTTTCATTTGTAATAAAGAGATGAAATTTTTTAAACACATCAAAAACTTGTGATTTTTCTCTCAAGAAACAGACCTAAAACATCCTTGAATAATCATCAATGAATGTTAGTATATATTTATTACCATTTGTAGTTACAACAGGAATAGGTCCACATAAATATGAATGTATGAGACCTAATTTTTTGGAAGTTTTAGAATTAGAACTATGAAAAGGTTGTTTATAATTCTTTCCCAAAATACAAGCATTACATGGTGCAATATTTCTTGGAATTGTTGGAAACCCTTCAATTCCTTGCGGTCTCATAATTCTTATATTGTCATAATTTATATGACCAAAACGAGCATGCCATAATAAAATTGAAGACAGAGTATCATTTTGATGTATCAAATGAGTAGTATTTAATGAAATGGATGACATACCTTTCAATTTTAAGATTTTTTCTTCTTCCACACCAATCATAACAATCTCATTATCAGATGTTCTTCAAATCTCCTCTATACCATCAAATATGTGTATTGGATGTCCTTGTTGTTTGATCTGTATAAGAGACAACAAATTCCTCTGAAATTATGGATGTAAATAACATCATGTAAAAGATAATCTATAAGCCATGGAATATTTAATCAAATAGAACTGATCCGTGAAGGTTTAACTTGCGATTTATCGGCAAAATAAAGTACTCTATTAATGTGGTCACTAGATTTTTCAAACAAGTCTCTCCTAAATGTCATATGACAAGTCGCACATGTGTCTAAGATCAAATTGTCATTCCATGAAGAAAATGAGGTACTAAAGACATCATCCATATTAAAATTACAATGTTCAACAACATAATGTGCATTCTCAAAACACTGTCCTTTATATGGAGGTGGTTGATTTTTCTTTTCATCCATTTGTTCTCTCCTTTGACTAACTTTCTCCTAATGAATTCTATAATTAATAGCAGTATGTCCAATTTTACCACATCTAAAACATTTGACAGTTGGTTTATCAGTCAAATTTATTTGTTGTTTATCTCCCTGATTATTTTTACTTCCGCTACCTCTATAATTCCTCCTACCATGACCTCTACCACTCTTATTACTTATGGTAGATTCTTCTTTAGGATTTTGATATTTTTGAGCAAGGCATAAAGTTTCAACATTAGGATTTGGTAGAGGTTCTTTCTTGCCAAAAGCCTTTTCTATTTCTACATTTTTTCCTACTAATTTATCAAAGTCTAAATCTTTTAACTGTCCACTAGCTTGGAGAGCTTCCAAGTAGTGTGAATAGCCAGTAGAGGGATTTTATAATGAAGGTAAACTATAGATCAACTTTAACACCAATAGATTCAATTTCATGATTGATGGCTTTAATTTCAGAAGTAAGTTTCAAAGGGTCATTATCTTTCATCTCTAGATTAAACAACTTCAATAATAACTAAATTATCTCCAATTATGAATGTGAATCATAAACTTATTTCAATTTTGTTATTTCTTCATATGTTGTTTTACATTGAATAATGTTTTTGCTTACCTATTATCAGACTGAAGTAGAGATTAATGCATAGGCCTTTTTATCTTTGCTCTCCCAGATTGCTAGTTTTTTTTCCTAATCAGGTGTTTCTGATTTATTGTCATCTTTTCTTTCAAAAAATCCATCCCACAGATCATTAAAAATAAGTGTATTTTTAATTTTCCTATACCACTCCTAATAATTTTCCTTTCCATAAAGAACAACAACTAGAGAAACTAGAGAATTCATTTTTGCAGACAAACTCACTAATCAAAACATGCAAAATTGCGAAAAAACTACCATCTCATATAACTTGCCTTTGGAATGGTATATTCACACATTCTATCTCGACTAGGTAAAATTTTAAATTATCAAATTAAATCGAGCAACATGGTCAACAAGTAATTTTCTCCTTAGCCTCATTTATAACCAATAAAAATATAAACATTTGACGCAGTTAACAACGGTAAAAAATAATAAAATGAACACACCAAAATCAATGATCTGGATCAATTTTTCGTTACATCCGATGACAAACATGACGGTGGAGGTGGTTCCACTGGTGCACGAAAATCAAGCACAATCAATGGCTCAGATCAACTATTGAGAAACAACGTGGATTAAATCTCAGACAATGATGCAAATCAACTCTCAACCAATCCACAGCACATAACATCACACATAATAGCTGAGCCAAATCGGTGGTGCAAAGCGGATCCAACCTATCCTGTGATGAGTGACGACATGAAGTTTAGTGAACGTTAACAAACAAGGTGGTCCCAGAAGGTGGTTTCATAAATTGTGATCTATGGCTCAGTTATTTTGGGGGAACATTCAAAGATTTTAGAAACCACTGAGGGTAGTCCTAAGGGTGCTTTTTGATACCACAGTGGAATTGTGTGGGACCCTCAATCACCACTTTCCCTCATTACTTCGCCAAAGGAACTTTCCACGTTTGTCAAGATCCCTGGGATCTCAACCAATCATTATTAATCAGCATGGAGTTCTTAACCAAGTTGATCCCTCTGAAAAATGGATCACCATTCCAATGCTTTCCAAACCTCATGCTATGATGTCGTTGTTAAACAAGCCTAGAGAACTTCATGATACAAATTATGGTGTTCTTATTTTTATTATTAATTATAAAAATCGGGTTTATTGAAACAAAATCAGAGGGAGACAATTATGTCTCCATAACTAGAAATATGTGAGACAACTAATCAATGTCCTAACTAAGTCCATCCTAACTATATAAAAAATCCTGAAGGATTAGTTAACATTTGGTCTGCACGATGTTCTCTTTATTTTTCTCGTCTACCTTTACTATCAACGGATTGACAAATAAGTCTAAAAATATTAAAAACATCTCAGATTGTAACGTAGTATGAAGAAAGATTTATTTTTCATATTAATTATTGTATCTTTCTGAATGTTCATTCTTGCAAAACAGTGTTATCAACACATGGAGGACACGAGGGAAGAATTCATTGATCATTTGTTTTGACCAAGCTAAAGACAAAAGTTAAAAATTTTAAGCTTTTTTCCAAGTATGCATAGACAGATGAAGGCCAGTAATTCATCGCTCATTTGTTTTGACCAAGTTGAAGGAGAAAAACTAGAAATCATATTTTGTTCTTGGCAAGGTCTAATCCAATTATAGTAAAGAGTTTTTCAGTTTAATTTAACCATAATTTGATAAGGATTTGTTAGTATCACAATTTTAAGTTGTAAACTCTCCACAGTTTGAGTGTCAAGATGTTAAATTCATATATTCAAAAACCGATTTTAAACATTTAAAAAAAATCAATTGAATTCTGACCAAAAACTCTAAAAACATATAATGATTAGCCAAGTCTCTAGAAATATTTTATTGTTTTTTAAATGTGAATACGAAATTTGGAAAACAAAACATAGTGATCTTATTCAACTGTATTGCTTAAAAACATCATTCAATTTGACTAAATTTTCAATCAAATTCAATTCGATTCATCTAGTACGGTCAGAGGGGAGTAACGTTGAGAAGATAGAGTAGAGAAGAGCAGAGCTAGGAAGGTGTTGTAGCTGCAAAATTATTTTTTCTAGTATTTTTCGTTGTTTCCATGTTTCAGAAATTAATTGAATATCTATTCACTATGATGGGTCTAAATCCTTGTTCTACAAAATGATCACAAGACCAACCACTCAGAATTTGATTGAATAATGTTTTAGATAATAGGGATGTGATTTCTGGTTTTTTTAAAACATAATAGAAAGCATAGTTACTAAATTCATGATTAGAGACACATTCACAAATATGACTTTCTACTATAAAGATGTGGAAATATTTTAATGCAAGATCATTTGGCAATGTGTTTATAGCTATGATTATTTTTCAAACTTAAATGGGATATATTTTTTTCTAGAAGAAAAAACGTAAGATTCATATATTAATAATAGTGTTTTACATATTCAATCATTCTTTAACTGGGAAAAAAACTCTAATGACAAAATGCCATCTCATCACATGGCAAGATCTTCTATGCCTACCAAAAGCTTTCCTCCCAGAGAGGAAAACACAAAAAATAAGATATATATGTATATATAGCATTCTAATAAATATAGAGAAAGAAAATATTATTATTTAGTTTTGTTGGAAATAATTACCCCTGAAAGATATATGCATTGCCACCACTTCGCACACCACCTCACCACCATAGCTTGTTCAGTTTCCAAAGGTCACCATCGCCACTCACTGTACCACCATTACCTCAACCAGTGTCGAAGTGCTGCCACCACCATATCCTCTTCAAATTTGAAAGGGAAACAATGCCAAACTGAAGAGGAAATTAACCGACTTAGTTTTATTTATAAATGTAGATGAGGCATAATAGAGATAGGACAGTCTGAATTGTACGCAGTTGTAGTTGTTTGACGTTCTGTAAATTCATGTGTGGTTTTATGTTTAATATAATAGTCGTAGATGTGTTTTATGTGTTGTTCTCTACAATTTTTAGATGTGTGTGTTTTCGTTGTGTGATCTGTAACTTTCAATCTGATATCAGAGATGAATTCATTAATTGGGAAGAGGTCTTGCATAAATTTCAGATATGAAGAATACATCAATTTTCTTTAGTGCCAAATCTTTCTAGTAGCTATTTATTCAACATATATACTACATATGATAGTAATGACATATGTAAAAGGACTAGAACTTACACATGCTGGAAAACATCTTTGTTGTTTCGTTTCTATTATATGAATTCATTATCCTTTCGTTGAATGTTGAAGAGGCTAAAGGCGATGCTAAATCTCTGGAATAATCATTTTGAATCTGCTATGAAGTAATACTTTTATAGTTAGACGAAGTATGGATTTTGTTGATATTTTGAAGTATGAAGTGATTGTGTGAATATGCCTTCGAAGTACGGCAACATCTTCCCATTGTCGATTTCTCAAGATGGATTTAACAGCTCCTCGGAATGAATTTGTGGCACTGCTTCTTTATTTTGTGATTTTTGTTTGTGTGGGCACTATAAATGTGAGTTGAGCTATATGAAAATTCGTCATATTTGTGGGTTTTAGTTGTAGTGTGTGTGGAAATGTTGTAAGTTATTATGTTGTGAAGCGGTTGTGCATAAATAACTGCGCTATGTGGAATGGAAAGGTGATATTCCCCGTTTCTTTTCTGTGATTCTTTATTGGAAGCTATCATTGCATGTTGCACTGTGTGTTTCAATATTGACAGGAAAGCTATTTACAAAGTACTGTTGTAGCATATGGTTGGTCATAAATATATTACCATTTGTCGAAGGACTAGTGAAAAGGGATCCATGAATGGTTTTCTCTGTATATTTCGATAAATTTCCTTGCTTCCCATCTTGGTGGACTGCAATGTGCTGGAAATTCCAATACATACTTTACCTCACTCAAAATTCTTTGATCAATGTCCGTCGCCTCCCTTTTTGAGAAAAAATTGTTGAGATAATCTATTGTGAATGCTTTTCCTCGTCCAACACCTCTTCTCTCACAAATGATATGTTCAACGCTCGAAGTAACACTACCATGCCTCTCAACTGTTCATTTCCTCCAGCATCATTTCCAACAACGTAATCAGAATTGCATAAGAAGTGTCCATTCTCATCTTTAAAATTCTCGAATACACTTGAGGATATGCTATTATATCGACGTTGATTCAATCATTGATTCATCTGATCACGGTGTTGATTCAATTGTTGTTAATCTGTCTAAGACAGTGGTCTACAATGATATATCTGTCAGCAAAGTCAAAACCCCCCAGAATGTCGAGGCACTTCAGCCCAAGATGATGGTTATGTTAGGTTCTCCTTGTCCTGAGGTTGGTTTCGCTTCCGATCAGGAAATTGTTGAAACAGGCAAGGCTCCTCATCACTCTTTTCTTTGCATTCAATATCAATCTAACACTCAGATTCCACTTCCTCCACTCGAACTACACAATCCCTTCACTCATGCATTGGAGGAGTATTACACAACAAGCACACTTGCACAACGTGAGTGGTTCACCTTTCTCACGTTTGCTTGCATGTGAGAGTCAAGAGAATGCAAACACTCAAAAACTACATGTAGTGTAGCACAACACCATGGCAAGTCTATAGAGTGAATGTCATGCGCTTTCACTCATTTTTGCTCTGTGGATGCTTGTAAGCTTTGAGTGTGTCTGTCTTCATTGTTGTATCTTTCACATTTCCTGGTTCGCACAGCTATGTTGTTAACCAATGTGCCGATGGCTTCATTGGAAGTGTCACTTCACATGAGACGACCCATGCACTGTTATCTTAGGATTAGGAGTAGTATTTTCTTTGTGTTGTTTTCTTGCATGCATGATTGCTTCTTTCTTTGTGTGTTTGCTTGCTTGCTTGCTTGTTTTCTTACTCACTTTTCATACGCATTTGTGTGTCTGCTTCTTGCTTTTCTTTTTGGTTTGTTTGCTTTTTTATGTCCATAGGTTAGTTTCGCATGGACCGTGTGCAACTCTTAAAGCAACCTAGGTGAAGTACATGAGGACTTGTACAACTATCAATACTTGGTTATCTGTCGTCCTACCTCTTATGTAAGAACTTGTTGCATTCAGTCCATGATACATCGATGGAAAATACATACACAGTCTAGGAGAAGCTTGGCCCACACACATACTGGCTGCAATCACTTGACGGGAGGGTTGACAACCTTCCTGTCAACAACCAAGATCTCAAGCATTATTTACAGTAGGTCGGGCCGCACCCCATGCCATGTACATAGTCTTCTTGTTGCTTGTTGTTTTCATTTTGTTTGTCTTTCTTACTATCTTTTTTCTTATTTTCTTTTCTCTACTTACTATTTTTGTTTACGTTTGTTTTGTTTGCTTGATACCTTACTATTTTTGTTTTCGGAAATAAGTGTTGCCCACTAATGCATTCTTTCTCTTGAATATAGTATGTGGCTGAGATTTGAAGAAACTTGTGACACTGCAGCACTTGACCAGTCTTGTGTCTGTCTTCTCTGTGCTTGGTTATAACCTTCGGCCGATGAATTCTTGACAGAAAATACGAGCTGTCTGCAAGGGAAGTTTTGGTACAACCATGAACCTGTGTCCACATTGGGAAGCCCCATGCCTACACTCAACTTTTTGCTCAATGTGTTCAAGCTCATCCAACTAATAGAAACAGAGAAGGGGAAAATCTAAATGAGCAAACCTATGTCAGAGGTCTTACATGCTTCTCTTAAAGAACAACCTCTTCTTCTCTCAATAATTCGGGATCCCTCTTCCACCCCAAAAATAAATAAGTGCATATGCACAGTCCTCTTGAAAAATACAAAGGCGAAAGAAGAGAAAGGCTTCCAGTGCAAAGAGGTGAAGCATGCAACTCCTCCGGGGTACTGACCAGGCTCGCTGGTAGTGGAGCAATGCATGTGTTCCTGCGTGACTCCATCGGGGTACTATCTAGGCCTGTTGGTAGCGGAGCAACACCAAAGATGAAAACTTATACTCTGAATGTCTTCAACTCACGAGCTAAACTACCATTCCCAAATTCGAAACACTTTGATCATCTGAACTTTTGATTATGTTTGACTGAGTTGGAAAAAAGGTGAACCATGTATGTCTATGAGGTAAGTGGGGAAGCTGGCGTAACCCAGACAGTGATTCAATACTCCCCTAAAGACCAAGGCCTTGTGCTATCAATGAACCAAAACAGAGAAGCTAGAGTTCTACCAGTGTGTTGCCAAGTGTTTTAGCGGCTACAACCACCCTCCAAAATTTTGGCCTGCACCCATTTCAAAGCCTCCCTTGAGAGTTTCACTTAATGAATTCACACACTCGGGTTCACTCTGTGAGTTCGTGTGAGTCTTTGTAGCCACCTTGCTTGATCATTCCACCCAAGTTTTTGCATGTTGATTTCAAAGTCATGCTTGCGACCATGTTCTGGTTATACTCAAAGTCTTCGCTTTGTGTTTACTTGTTGTGTCACTATGAAAACATCTGTCGCACTCACACACATAGTCACATTCACTGTCACACAAGTGTCGTCATGGTTGACCAAAGATCAATCACAAGTATCGTGCTTGTCACTTACACCGTCGATCAATCATGTTGAGCATGTGTGCTTAGATGGTTTGAGTAGTCTCATCATCAAGTCATGTAAGTGTGTGTTTGAAAGATCATGTATGCATCTTTCGCTTGTTCACACACTTAGTCACTTTGTTGAAGTTATGATGATCGGATTCCCCTCTAAGAGTAGGACCATCACTCTAAAATTGACTCGATGAACTATCACCTAGAACAACAAAGAAGCACCCAGCAAGCCATTTCAAGTTGTATTGTCCATAAGCAAATCAATCAACCTTCATGTTGGTCAAGCAGAGAGTTTGACCCGGCAGCCAACCCGGGACTCACTACCCTCAAAAACTACGCAAAGGCTGCAGACCTTGCCCACTCCACTGATTGAAAAAAATTTGCAGACAGACGCCTAGTGCCCATCCCTGTCTCCCTCAAAAAATTGCACAGTTTTTCCAGCCAGCCATCGCAACAGTCGACCGGGTGTTCACCTAGAAAATTGTGCAGTTTTCATGAACAAGCCCTCTGCTTCCTAGCAGTCCACTCAGCTCAGAAACTAAGCAGAGGTGACCAACAAGCCAGCCTTCCAGCATCAGCATAGTTTTTCTCACCAACAGCTCCCGGCAGCCCACTGACAGTTCCCTCGAGAAATTGCGCAGTTTTTGCTGCCAAGCTCTAGCAGCTCACTGCTAGTTCCCTCTAGGAATTGCATAGTTTTTGTTGCCAAGTTCCCGGTAGCTGACTTCCAGGTCCCCTTAGGAATTGCATAATTTTTGCTGCTAAGCTCCCGCTGCCCGTTCGTTCCTGAAATTGCGCAGATTTTTCCTACTCAGCCTTTCCGCAACCCAGACTCTTCCTCTCAAAAGCTGCGCAGTTTTGTTCTCTAGCTGAGCCAGACATCGTGGACAATCTTTATCACCCAATGACTCCTGCGCAATTTTCATCAACAGTACTCGAAGCCTCCATCCCTTCTCGCAACCTTGTCACCTTTCCTAGTCACCTGCATCCAAAATCCTCATGCATCATGGTAGACTAGGAGATTCATGGATTTGATGTCGTCTCATCATGAGTGACTGCAAAAATAGGTACACAAACAAACATGGCACGACGACGAACAGGACGAACAAAGGGAGCACATGCAGAAGGTCGTGTTCACCAATAGACGAGCAGACGATACATGTAAAGAGATGTGATCGCGAATGGATGATCATCCAAAGATGTGTTTGTGGATGGATAGACAAGCTAGCATGCAAGATGTGTTCATGAACGGACGGACAGACAAACATGCACCTTTTGTGAGTGGACGAACCTGTCAAGCTTACCAACATACAAGCAAGGTGAAAAGTGTGAATGCAACATCAAGCGAACCAATGATCATCAAAGACATCGTGCACTTTGTCATGCGGAGGTGAAGTCGTGACACGCCATGAGGACATCCATCACCTAGCAACACTGCAACTCAACATGCACACCAGTAGTAGCATGAATGTACCAGCACTGTCATGTTGAGTCATGTCATCCACATCTCTAATGTGGGCCATACTGTCAATCAATGTAATGTAACGTGGAAGTCCAAGAGACCCACTTGTTGTGCGAAGAGTCATGTAAAGTCGAAAAGTCATGGAAGTCAAACAATCATGAGCGTATTCGAACAACCACAAGGGTCAGTTTTACCCTTGGTTATAAATACCCCCTCATTTGTACATGCAAGGGACTTTTTCACCTCAGCTCCTCCCACAAAGCCTTGAGAGTCTGTAATCTTTTCTAGGAGGAGTAAGTAGTGGCTCCAACGTTCTGCACGCAAGGTTAGTGATGTATGGTGTAACGATGTGTCTTGGAACTTTCGCTTAATTCAGAAGCCTGCTAACAGGCCAGCACATTTTCACACATTTATTGTAACTATTGTAAGATTAATATTTAACACTTGTAATGCATGTTGCTTCAACCTATGTTTAACACTTGAACTAATTCACTTGTTGTAATACACATATGTTAATGAAAATGTGTTGTATATGCTGTTAACATTATCTCACCCATGTAGACTACTCTTCTGGACATCAGACAGACCTTTCACATAAAACTTGCTATAACAACCATTGTACTCACGTAGACTAATCCACTGAGTGTTATACGTGTTACCTTCCCTTATGTGTTGTGACTGCTGCATCTGTGTGAACTGTTCCACCGAAAGCTGTGCACGTCCTGTTGTGTTGTGTGTTCCTAGCAGAGTTGGGACTTCTGCCAACCGACTTGGGACTCACTCCCACCCTCTCTCTCTACGGTGAAAGAACTATTAACACAAGATACACTTGCAATCACCAGGCACATGAAACTCACTTCTCGCAAGACAAAGCAGACCCCTCTTTTGTGTTGACAAGCAAGAGTTGAGACAAATCTTTATGATAATGGCAACCGGGCCATCGTACCGAATGGGACACCCACACCGAACAGTGTGAGATCTAGTTCAGACTTTATACCGAGGTGATCCCCTAAATGTTGGCACGCCCAACACCTAGCTCTATAAATTTCAAGTTTTATAAAAAAAATTAATAATATTATTTTGGTTTATAATTTTTAACATAATTAGAAAAAAATATCATGTTGAGAGACACTAGTTACATTTGTATGGAAGAAATATTATTATTTTATATTAAATATCATAATTCATTTTATGTATATATATCATATTTCTGTTGACTAAGCTACAATAATCTTGAAATTTAACTTTTAATTAACCATCTTCCATTAATAATTTTCAATAATAAAATAATACCATGCCATTCAAACATTTTCTTGAAATTTAATTTTTAATTAACGGACTGATCGGTGTTAACATTAATAATTTTCAATAATTAAGTAATGGTGTGCAATTCAAACCTTTTCGCTGAATGCTAGCTGTGAACAATGCTCTTTCTATGTGCATGAAGCACGGACCAGAGAATACATTTCTATCTCATACCACAAAGTAATGGTATGCAATTCAAACCTTTTAGGTGAATGGTAGCTATGTACAATGCTCTTTACAAGGATTTCTCTCTCATACCACCATTTTGTATAAGGAGGTTTATGGTGGAAGGCCATAATGGCCAGAAATTCTCTCTCATACCACCATTTTGTATAAGGAGGTTTATGGTGGAAGGCCATAATGGCCAGAAAAAGTTTTTTATAGATTAGGTAGGGGGATTTAGTCCTATGGTTTTGTAGTCTCGGTTGAAAAAAAATACAAGAAAAAGCGTCACTTTTTGCTATTCCCATGACTGGCACAGGGCTACACAAGTGCTTTCTTAGAGCTTTCAAAGGTAAAACTGTCTTTTCTTTCTTCCAGAACTGCGTAGAAGTGCCCCTCAAGGTCCCACTTTGCAGCTGCAACTGGTGTCTTTCATTGCGCAGTTTTTCCTCCTAGTGGTCACTGCGCAGTTTCCCTTGACATTGAAGAATGTGCCTTGGAGTTCCTCATCCTATCCTGAGTTGCACTCTGCGTGAGTTGCACTCTGCGTTGTCTCAGTGACGTGTCCTCCCTCCCTATGACAAGGAACTGCACATTGGGTAGTTGTTGGGCCTTCTTCCCGACCTGTTATTTGACCTGTTATTTCACCCAGGCTAGGAACACAAAAACAATGCATCATGTCAGACTAAGAAGTTTTGGATTTGATAGTCCTGTCATGAGTGAATTGGAGGAACATGTACATAGATGGATCAGGGCGAGACGACGAACCGGATGAAAAAACAGTGCACATAGAAGACTTACTTAGAACTGGACGGACGAACCAAGCAATTCAACGCGCTGATCAGTTGTTGAAAATACTTCCTTGCCTCTTCTTCTTTCAATTTCCCCTCTCTGGCAACCCTCTGGAAGACCTCGCCGCCATTAACGTACTCCATGACGATATAAATCATGCACTTGCTCGCCAGGACTTCGTAAAGCCGAACGATGTTGGGGTGTCGGACCAATTTCATTGCCGAGATTTCCCGTTTAATCTGCTCGCTCATCCCGACCTCGAGGATTTTTCGTTTGTCCATTACCTTAATGGCAACGTTCTCGCGGGTTTCGAGATTTCTACCGTGGTAGACCTTGGCAAACGTCCCTTGCCCCAACAGGCGCCCTAATTCATACTTCTCCATCAGAATATTGGGCTTCATCTCAATCTAAAAGCTAAAATCAGAAATCCGTGTGGATTAAAACGTCTGCTCAGGCGTCTTCGCTGTATCAAGCCTGTCAAGTTTCTCTCCGGCATCTGTTCCATTGCACGTGGCGTAGTCGGCATGTGTTCTCGTAGAGCCCCGCATAGCCTGCGTACAGGAGCTCTGATAGCCTGTATTTTATTATGGAATATAAGTAGGTAGTATAAACCTTTGAAATCCAGTCAATATTCGAGGGAAAGCCAAAGTGTGGACGGATTCAACAACGTAACGAAGAGCCCTGATCACTGGAATTACGTGACGGAGGGACAACCTGTCATTCTTGGTCTCTTTGCTTGTGTGTTAAGATTATGCCACGTGTCTTTCCATCGATTTCCTTCCTGTATCATTCCGTCCAGTATACACTACATCTCTGCTAGAAACACTTGTTTGCCCGGCTTTCGTTTATGATAGATTACCCACGTTGGCTTGGAAATTAGTTGGCATCCTTAGCTGTATCCTTGGGGTTATTCAAGGCATAATGGACATCATAAGCGAATGTACTTTTTGTTTTTTGGAAGTGAATTTGTGATCTCAGCATGACATTTGATTTTAGTTTTTAATTTGAGATGGAGTTTCATTTTATTTTGTCCATTTGGAAAAATTCATTTTTTTATATCAGATTATCCCTCGCAAACGTTGACTTTTTTAACCAAAAAAATTCACACCTTATAAATAGAAGGTAATTATTTTTTTATTTTTTTAAACCTATTTTTAAAGTTGTGATTGGTTATGTGCAATTACCATGCAGTACGAGCAGTTGTCTGAATTCATCATGTGGAGTAGTAGAAATTTTAGGGCTTGCATCAGATTCACTAATCGTGGAGTCGTTTTGTGCTTTATCTGGACATGATATATTCGCGTTGTCGTATTCACATTGCTCCATAATACAAATAGCCCGAGGCACTAGAATTGCTTGGACATTTAGAAGTGGCCTGAATCTGCGCAAAAAAAAAAAATTAAAAATCTTGCAATAACAATATTTGAATTATATTTTTTATGGTTGAAATGAATTCAGTACTTTCAAAAATCTTTGGGTCACTCAAAATCTTGAAGTTTGACGGCAGTAACCTAGATTTACAAAAATCCCTACCTAATTTTATCAAAATTTTACAGAAATTTCAGTGATTTTCGAGGCAAATTTGATAATGGTTAGACTAAGACTGTGTGATACAGTGTGAAAAATATGAAGTTACGGAATACGAAAAATAAATCATAAATAAGGAATAGTCTACCTAAGCGGAGGCATTGCGTGGAAACATCCGCCGACTGGAAAAATTTCCGACTCCAGCCATCGGTATTTTTTTCCTCAAACGTCGAGGTCCGTCGCTCCATGCAGGAATGTTCCAATTCTTGTTTGAATTCTCTGGCAATCTGAATCCAATGTGATTTTCCAAGCTGGTCGAGTTAAGGCAAATGTGGCGGGTAGGTGAAGTCAAAACACTACACATTCCTCCAATTCGAAAAACCATTCTACCTACAAAATGAGTTTAGTGAACTCCATTCTCAAAACATGAAGACACAAGCACTTGCAAGTGTCTCAACATCGTCCATTGATTGAATCCTCGTTAGAAAATTTCTATTCCCTATTTTGTTGATATACACACATATTTGATCGATGGGTCCACCCATTTCGACATTGCACATAGACATCACAAGACATTGCACATAGACATCACAGATTGATGGCTTCCTTTGTTTCAGGGCTAGACACACATACTCCTTACTGTAACATTGCTCCAAAAATTCTCCACCAGAAACCTCTCGGACAGAGGCTTCCCAAGATATTGTTCAATAGTTTCAACACATTCCTGAACTAACTCAACCTTCATCCTCTGCGAAATTGCCCCTGCTTCAGAATCCAAACCATTCATTCCACCCTGCCCCCTCTCCACTTCCTCTTACATTTTCCCTCCTTAATTATCCTAACTGCTCCCCTGCTCCAAATCGACAAATGCCAATGAAAACTTCTACCATTTCTCGCCAAATTGATCTCCTTCTCCGCCTTCAATCTTTCCCTCCCCTTTCAAGTTCCCCATCTTCAACAATTCAATATCTCGACCTTCATTGATTTCATTCAATCTCCTCTTCCTCATCAATTCCATACCCCGCAACCAATTGCTTTCTTTTCATTTTCTCTTTTTCAACAATTCAACATACCAACCCCCATTTTCTATAACTTTCTGCTCTGAATCAGGTGTCTTCTCTGTAGAAAATTTGGGTTCTATTCATGATCTAGGTTCTAACAAATCTGGGTTCTATTCATGATTGTATATGAGGAAACATGTTCTTCTTGTGTTTTAGTTAATTGAGCTTCTTTAGGTTTGACTTTCATTGTGAGTGATTTAGAAAGTCAATTCTTGGTGCAGTTTCCTACTACTTTTAATCAAATACATCATGAATTCAAATCTGTAGTGATTGTAGCGGTTTCATGCTTGTCATATATGCTTATAGTTTCGATCTTATTTTATTTTTCTCGAAGTAACTAGCCAGTCTTCTTTATTTACATTTTTTTTAATCTTAATCTGACTGCATTCCTTTTTCCATCAGCGTAATGTAGATAAAGATTATCGCATTATCCTCCAAGTTGTCTCATAGAATTATGCACTATTATATTTATGCTCTTTTCCGAGAGCATGCATGGGTGTGTTATGTTTTCGTTAGGTTACACTGGGATAGTCCCTGCCATATGCTTTATTCTTAGGAACTATTTGTTCGGCATATTTTGCAGAAGTATTTTTCAACTTTAGCATATGCATATATGCCCTTTGGTCTTTCAAAGACATAACCTCTTTGGTTTATGTTCATTGAAGCAAATGGATTTACCTTGCAATAGGTTTTCTCCCTTCCATTTATGAATAAGTTGCAAATCTCTGATTTCCTTAAAAAAATGTGTAAAATTTAATGCTTCTTTAGTGTATACAATCTACATATGTTTTGGTTTCATTTTTGTGAAGCCTATTGTCGCTTTTCATTTCCATGGAAAGCTAGAGTTAATAATTTTTCTTTATCAACCTTAATACTTCTCTAAGGACTAATTTGGACATAAGGTACAGGTCTTTCTTGCTAGATTCAACTGATTAAAGTCAATTGTCTCAGAGTAGTGTGTGAGCTTCTTTCAGAAACTACCAGATTATTCTATGTTTTCACATAAATAGGTTTTAGCTTAGTAGAAATTGCTAATAGATTCCTGTCCAAAATATAAGTATTTTGATTTATGTGGTTGCTTAAAATGCTCCAAGTAGTTGAAGATAGTTTACACTTTTCAAGTAATAATTGCATCATCTTCTCAACCTTTTGGGAAAGACTTAATTGTGCTACAATGGATACTAATGTTTGCCACTTGCCCTTCTTAGGTCACGATTATGTTGGTTACAGTTTATATATAAACTACTATAGATTACAATGTCAATTTTCAATCTATAACTAGCAACTGGTCAATTCCTTGATCATTATAGCACCAAGAAGCATTGAATCCCTTGAGGCCAAAAAGATCCCCGATTGATTGTATAAGGGTGGTTGTGTGACCACGAGGGTCTCAACACCTCTTGGTGCTACATTAACTAGGAATTTGATATGTTTCTAGTAGTATGTTAATTATCAGTTTGAGAAGGTATTTTTCAGTCTATAATTAATCTCTGGTATAGGAAATGATAACATTATAGTTGTTGTATGAGCACAATACTCTAATCATGTTTGTTAATGAAAGTGGATTGAATTTCTACAAAAATGCTTTGCTCTAGCCTTTTTTTACTCTGCTCTTGTCTTACTTTGTTATGCTCTTGTCTTACTTTTTCATTTATATACTTCTTATTAATCTATTTCTCACATATGTACGTTTGTTAGTTAGTTCTTGTAAAACTACATATTCATAGTTAGACGTGACATGGGATCACCTCCTGAAAATGCTAATGTTTTCAAATCTAAGTTATAGGGATAGAGGGATAACCATAGAATAGAAGTATGTACACTATTCTATTGGTATATTTTTATGATGTTGCTTAGTCATTCTGCTAATATTAGATATGTTAGTCTTTGAAGAAACTTTAGGAACTTTATAAAAGATCAATATTAATTTGAATTATAAATATGTATTCACATTGTCTGTACTTTTGAATCCTATTGACCTGTCTTGTGGTGATTCGATGGACATTAATAGAGATCTTTTTTTTTTCTTTTTTTTTCCTTTTTTTTACAAAGAAAACATATTTTTTTATCAATAATTAAACTGAAATTACATATTTCAAGTGCAAAGAACACTTCCATATAGTATTTCACTTTAGCTGAAGGTCACCAAATGACTTTAGTCAATAATTTTTTGGTCCATTCCATATTCAAGTACTAAAATCTCTGGGATTTCAAGTTTCTGGTCATAAGAACTATGAAGGAATTAAAAAGTACAATAGTATTGATATATTGGTTCCATTATATCATTCTTGTTGAAGGTTGATTCCATCCTTGTTGAAGTAGATTTGTTTAAATACTTATCTACAAGCACAGATTGTGTAGTGTGGCATGTGGTGTGTATCTCTTGCTATAAATCTCAAGTTACTGTAAAAATTTGGTCACCTTGTATGCTTGATGATCTTGGAGTTAAAGAATCCAGTTACAACTGAGACTTAAGTTCTCCCATATTAAAATCAAAATCCACAAAGTTGATAGTGAGATATGTTTCATTCTTCCATTCTGTTTTCATTTGTTTCTGTGAAGCACTTATATTATTGACTGTGTCTTGGTTCCACAAAACAACAATGCTTAAGTTATTTGGTGACTCTTTGTTTCCTTTATTTGTTGTTCTCAAGGAATATCTTTGGTGGTTATTTTTGTTTAATATTAAGCCTCTCATGCCTTATGTAGACCTTGTCAACTCGAGTTCTTTGTTGTTTCCTATTTGAATTTATATTCTTTAGGCTCTTGGACACCTACAATCTTGCAATTGTGAATCTCATATGATTTCATCTTGTAGCTCTTCTAAGCATAAAATTGACTTTAGAAATATGCTCTGTTTCCTTGTTGTATGCCTTAGGAGTTCAATTTTTTTGTTTTCTAATTTACTTTTTATCCTTTAAGTTCTTGGACACTTAGAATCTTGTAATTGTGAATTTCCTGTGCTTTCATCTTGCATTTTTTCTAAGCACAAAGTTGGCAGAGAAATATTCTGTGGTTCCCTGTTGGAGACATTGGGAGCTCAATTTCTCAGTTGTTATTTTATTTTATTTCTTGTTCTTACAACTCTTGGACACCTGGAATTTTGCAATTATGAATTTCCTTAACTTTCATCTTGCAGCTTTTCTAATCAGTAGCACAAAGTACAACCAAATCATTTGGGTTATATATAGATAAAAGCTAACAACCTCCCTTTCCATCAGTGAGGATTTGGTTGGTTCGTAAATTGACGGTGCTTTTTGGTTTTCATAGATGTGTTATTTGCTTATCAATTCTCTACTATCAATGATGGATTAATAATTATTGTTTCATTACATTACAGAATATTCAAGCCTTTTTGAATCTTTAGACTGATCTTACAATAAAGGCTTTTTGGATAGATCTGTATTGCCCACAATGCCCTAGAGTTGAACCCCATAGTACGATGGAGTTAAACCAGATCTCTTTTTGTTTTCACATTCAACGATGCATATTTTACATCCAAATTCATATTTCAAGTAATGTTTATAGTTTGGCATCTGTTACAAATCTAGCATACTCCAATACTTTGCTTTGGAGTAGCCTTTGGGTCAATTTTTCTCAATTCCCTTTTGTTGGATAGGTACTTGATGCTCATGTTTGAATGGTACATACTATAGAATGATATCTCCTTGTTGGCTATGGTTGAGTTGATATGTTTTCTGATTAACTGATGTATGATATTTTTAAGTTGTTTTTCCTTGTCCTGATATTTGAAAGGCATAAAAGGAAAGAAGAATGGAATGGTTTATGATTGTTCAATGAATTATAAATTAGTGGAATATATTAGGAATACATAACTAATTTTTTCAATTATATATCACTGAAAAACATGTTGAGTATTAAGAAATAGATAACTTCCTACTTGTCTAATATGAATTTATTGTTATCTTATTTTCCAGGTCTTCTAAGTGTAAAAAATGGTGCAAAAGTGGATTTTATGCATTGAAGTGTCATGCTTTCCAAATCCAATTCAAGCAGTTGTGAAATTTTTCCTTCACAATATGGAAACAAATCATGTGCTCCATAGAAAGAGAGAAGTGCCTAGAAGGATGACAAACAATGAAGCATACTACATTGCCCTTGTTGAAGGGATAAAAGAGGCAAAAAAACATGATGTCAATGATATTGAAGTTTTCACCAACTCGAAGCTAATATGTAATCAAATGAAAGAAACCTATCGGGTTCAAAAGGACAATTTAAAACCCCTTTATAGGGAAGCAATAAATTGGAGTTGTCAATTTCAATATTTTACCATCGATTACTTTGCAAACATTCAAAAGATGTCTAGTGATATAATGTCCAAAGCATTGTTAAGTGTAGATGTAGATGTCAAATATGACATAGGATCACCATCCACTACAACAAAAATCATTGATCAACATCAAGATAGGTCCCCATTATGCGAATGGGTTGTTGTTATCATTTTTCTTGGGTCTATCATGGCATGGTTCTTTCACTAAAGAAGAAACCGTTAATGTATTATTTTTCCCAAACTTGTAACGATTACGGTTTTTTGTATGGGTGACAAATTTATGGACAAATGTAATATATTCCATGTATATGGACAAATATACTTGAGAAAAGTAATTGGTTCATGGTCGTGTGATTGTTATTAAAACATTATGGTTACAATATGATTAGTTATGACACACATTCTTTTCTTCGAAATATTTTTCAATATATGTTGGTGCATTGCATAAGATTGTGTTTATTCGTGGTTGGACAAGTTTGTCCATGCTAGCTTTTGTTCGCAACTGTTTTTAACTATTAATGGTGTAACATTAGATTTGATTTTATTGTTGATGACTTGTAATGGGTTTTTATGTATTGTAATCAAATACCTTGCTAATAATAATAGGTTACCACATACCCTGTACTGGATATCTAAAGGACATTTCTTTTTTGGAATAAATTGATTTCTTTAACTATTATATGAACAGTGAATGTACATTGGGAATTTTATAAAAAAGGGCTCACAAACACAACCACCAAAGTAAATTAGGTGGGTTGGAAACAAGTTGAACAAAACTGGTTTTTTCTTTTATATATGCCTGATACATTCCTGTAACAGTTAAACTATTTCACTTGCCTTGAACATTATTGATGTTGTTGGAATCCATTGACATCTCTGTTATTTCACCTGCTTTAGACATTACTGATGTTGTTGGCACCAATTGACATCTCTGCTTTAACTGATGGTGCCTCCACTAATGTTGTAAGTATCTGAGTAATCTCAACCATGGTGGGCCTAGCTAATGGATTTTCTTCAACATATGACTTTGCAAGTTTGGCGAGGTCTAGAGCGCAGTCTATGGCATATACTTCATGCAATGAAGTATCCATCCAACCCTTCAATTCTTTTGTTGGATTGTTGGCTTCCAACAAAGGACCTATGGTTTTAGCCAAGAAAACTTTTGTTGCCTTCATCAATATTTGTGGTCACTTTCCCATGAGAAATGTATTTAGGAGCCATGTATGTAGGTGTACCTGAGCTATTATGCTTGGTACCCATGTTTAAATTTGTTATCTTGGCCTTCAATTCTGCATTCAACATAATATTGTTGCTTGTGATGTCCTTGTGCACATAACTAGGATGTTTGTGTTCATGTACATAATGCAATCCCATGGCCACATCAAGAAAGATATGGAGCCTCTTATCCAATGTCAAGAAGGGAGAACATGAGGTTATAAATTTGTTTTTCATGACTAAACCACCATGAATCCAATCACTGAGAGACCCATTTTATGCATATTCAAACACCAGGTAAGAATGATCCTCACCTTCATTGTAGATCCCTGGGAACCCAGTAAGATTATTTTGTTGAAATTGGCGCAAACTTTTTAGCTCATCTGAAATCCCTTTCTTGATATGCTTAATAGCCAAAGGGGTACCACTCAAGTACCATGGTAGAAAAAACCTTCTATTCTACAATTAGGAATGAAGTTCTCAATTGCTTTATTGAACTGATCCAATGTGTATGTAAGCATTATCAAATCTGTTGTGCCCGTCATTTGCTCCTTGAAAACATTTTTCCCTCTGACACTTCCATCTTTTTGCTTGGGTATGATAGGCCTCTTGTAGTGAACTATTGTAGGTTATTTGAAGGACTTGTTTTACTTTCTAGTGATCAACAAAACTGCCCCTATTGTGCCTGTTGCTGCAAGTATTCTTGTAATAATGCCAATGTATAGACCATGTTTTAATTTCTTCTTCTTTATTTTATCCTTGATAACATTACTAGAGACATTATGAGCTCCATGGATTGTTTCATATTGGAGTATTTTCATATATTGTTTTACAGCATAAATATTGTTGGGCTAATAGGGAACATTTATGTGATTAGCATAACTAATAAGAATGATGATGATAATAGTAATCCATCACAGAATAGTGATCATTTAGTTGGAAAATTCGGTGGTAAGATTCCAAGTTCTAATAAACAGTTTGTCACATTTTAGAAAAAAAATCCTTGGACTGAGTCATGCTAAATATATGTTTACAGCTAAAAATATATGAGGGATGTTAGTCACTCACATGGCATAAATATGCACAACGTCTGGTTTTCTGAGGTTCCTCAACAAGATGCAATTAATGAAGAATTATTTGATATTGAAAAAAAATAGTTTGCTTCAAGTCTAAGTTAGATTTGTCACATTCTTGACACATGAAAATATAGATCATAAATACAATGTATTTAGCCTTGACAGAAACTCAGGAAATGCACTTAATCACATAATAGAGTAAATTTGACAATGGCTTGGATCTTAGAATTGTTAAAAAGTTGAGATCTTCATCTCATTTTCTTATATTTATAGTTTCTTATGGTATACATCAAGATTTCATTTATAATACATACACTAGCTATGTTGCACGTGGAAAATTTATTTACAAACAATGATAAGAATACTTGTTGAATTCTAGCCATGAGTTTTCCAAGATGTTACACAAGACTTGACTGCTGAATTGGCCAGAACTTATGCAAATCATTATCAAGTTGTCATAACCTATACAGTTGATATCAATTTTTTTGCATAGTACTGCTAAGACATTGAAGGGGGGATTGCTAAGACTTGCACCCACTTAGAATGTGTGTCCTTATATTTCCATATTATCACATGGGCACTTTCCAAAAATTCCAGGAGGAATGCCACGGATATATGTCCCCCACAATTCATAATGTCTAGATAATACTCAAGTGGTGATGGTAGAAGAGGGGGGTATTCATACCACAGGTCTTGGTGAGTATTACAATCCACTACTTTTCCCCCTCTCTTCAAAAAATAGACTATATATTCACCACCATATCATGATGTCAAGATGGAAGAATACTCCTTTGAAGGACTTCTCCAGACATCTGAAGCAATTACATTACCTCCTTTGTTCAAAAACTACATAGTTCCATCATCGCTACTAAATTTTGTTTCAAATAGCATTTTCTATACCTTCTCTCCTTTATGTTACAACTTATAGATGGTTGACTCCAGTAACATATTGATGAATCATATACCTTCATGAAAAATGTAGGAAAATCCCCATATGTGGGTATTACCTTATACGAATTTTTAGTTGCAACCATAGTGATAGCATGTATGGTCTGAGTAATATTTAGATGTGGTAATATGCAACACTATCTAGTGAGAGGGTTGCACACAATGAAATTTCCAAGAGATGACCCAAAACAAATAAGTCCTCCTGTAGATGACATTGGTTTGCACTTCACATTTTTTCTCAGACAAGAGGGGAGATTGATATGGTGCCATTTTTTTGACATCTATGTCATCTAAAATTCCTTGATCAAACTTGGAGTCCACCACGTAGAACCATGGACAACAAAATGGGACTTCTGAACAAGAATTCAAAAAACTTGGAGAATATATCATTGAATTCCATCCTTTGCATACTGAACCAAAATAGAAGAAGTGAGACACAGGAAACCGTGCAAGCACCCTTGCTAATAAATCATCATGAAGTTCAGCACAAGATATGTTATCTATTATCATAGAATCCTCACATAAAATTGATGCATTTAACTTTCTACTCTTCTGTTTTAAGCTGCTTCATCATGAGTTGCCATATTACTTATTTTTAGGACTATAGGAACCAGCTGCTTCTCCATCACAATCCCTCATTTTGATGATGTTCCAGGCATAATGTTGCACATAAGAGGATGTCAGAAATAGTAACAAAGCTGCAAGAAATCTGCACTCAACAATTGAGCTCAAGAAAAACAATGAGAATCCCATTATATAAAACATATATCTATATATTGTATTTATTTTTTATATGATACTTATAGTTGATATATTTGGTTTGATCATGAGATTTTGGATTCTTGGCCAATCGAATTGCAGAAGAATTTTCAACGAATAGAGGAGTTGAAGTCTTTCATTTCTCTTATGAATCTTCAAGTATTTTGCAAAGCCAAATTATTTATTTTGTAGTTAGAGCTGCTACAACATATTCGGCGTAAGTGGTAGAATCAACAAGAATAGATTGTTTTTGTGATCCCCAACTAATAGCTATTGATCCAAGATTCATCAAACAACCAAAAGTTGAGACTCCATACTCCTTATCACCATCAAAATGTGAATCTGAATAACTAGTAAGATGGAAGTCTGGAACTTTGGAATATTTGATGCCATATGTTTGAGTCCCTTTTATATATTTAAGTATTATCTTTGCTTCTACCCAATGACCTTCACAAGATTGATGCATAAATATGGAAAGTACCCCTACAACAAAATTTATGTCGGGATGAGTAGTAGAGAGATAAATCAAACTTCCGATACATTTGTTGTACTTTGTTGGATCTTCAAATGGTTTTCCTTCCTCTGAAGTAAGTTTCATATTTTGTTCCTTTAGAGTGGCAACATAATTACAACCCATCATTCCATATTTGTTCAATAAATTTCCACATACTTCCTCTGAGAGAAAAATATGTTGAGGTTTTTGATCAACTTCAATTCTAACGTAATAATGAAGTAAACCTAAATTTGTCATATCAAAAACCTTTTGCAATTATTTCTTAATCGATGATATATACTCATCATTTTTCCTTGTAATCATCAAATCATCAACATAGACAAATAGATATACAAATAATATTCTAACCTTCTACACAAAAAGAGTTGCATCATCTAGTTCAAAATGCTTATAATTCAAATTAAGAAGATTTTCAATTAGTTTCTCATACCATGCACGGGGTGCTTATTTCAAACCATAAAAGGACTTCATCAACTTGCATACCTTTTGTTCTTTCCATTTGAAAGAAAAACCTTATGGTTGAAACATTTTAAACATCTTCCTTCAAATATCCATTTAGGAAAGTAGCTTTTACATCCATATGATGAATTTTTCATCCTTTCTGTGCTGCAATAGAAAAACAAGGTTCCAATAGTGCCTCATTTATCTGTAGGACCAAAATTTTGTGTAATCAATATCTTATTTTTGTGCATATATCTTTGCGAAAAGTCTTGCATTGTACTTGTAAAGTGAACCATCAACTTTATATTTGGCTTTATAAATCCAATTGCAACCAATGGGTTTCAGGGAAAATTTTAAGGATGGAAATTTATCTTAAAGTTTAGAAACCTTGGCGAATCCCACTAGTCCATAATATGAAATCTATAAAATGTTTGGAGATATTTTTGTAAAAATATTCAAATTTATAATATTTTTATATAGTCTATATATAATTTTTGCAATTTTTAGGGTAAAATAATTTCATTCTATAAAATTTGGGCGAATCATTTCTACAAAAAATGGAAATTAGCGAATCTTTTTTTTGGAAAAAATATAGAAAATTATCCCATGGGCGAATATTAGCCCCTAAAACTTTCCCTGATGGGTTTGATGCCATCAGGAGGATCTACCAACCTGCAAGTGCCATTTTTAATGTGTGCATCATACTCCCTTTGCATTGCATTTTATCATTCATTACAACTAACATATTATTCAAAACAACTAGGCTCACTATCAACAAAGAAATTATATTCAAAAACATGAGAATAGTTACCTAAAGAACATCTTTTTTACCCCAGGAAAAAAAAAAAAAAAATTCAGATAAAAGAGAACAAAATTATATGTTGTAAATGCTATCAAGAATATCCATAATGGCAGATCTTGTTGACCAAGATCAATAATAAATAATGAAAGAGTTACCCTATACTATTCTTTCCTACCTTTCTTTTTTTCCACTTTCTACAAACCACTAAAGTTGGGGGTGGATGATACAATGGTCCTTTGAGACTCAGTTTTGGCGAGATTTCTTTGTCATAATTCGAGCCATCCAAAACATGAGTTTGTTTGGTGTTGATTGCTTCTTTGGTGAACAAAATCATCTCATTCTGTTGTTGCTGTGCAGTAGACATTGGAACTAAAGTTGATTTCGGTATTGTTTCATCTTGATTCATAGTAGCCTATGGATCATTGTTATTTGTGGTAGTATCTGTAGTTTCTTCATCTTCTATTGCAGTTGTCTTTGATGCAGAAAATTGCCAACCTTTCGTCTTTTGTGTATGTTTATTTTTTCTTTCTTTCTTATTTTGAGTACAAGTACTTTGAAGATGGCCAGTTTGTAGATATGTACAACATCTAAAGGTTGTATTCTCATAGTCTAGGGGTTGGGACCACTGCTGATTGTTGTGTTACATTAGAATGTGATATGCTAAACCATTGCTGAGGTTACTTGAAGAATATCTTATTTCATAATAATCATATTTTCTTGGAAATTTTCTAATATGAGTTGATCTTCTTAGTGGTTATTCATCTTGTGGAGCAGGATCTTCTAGAATGCAAGTACTTTCCATCCCCACAAAAACAATTCTGTCATCCAATTTCTTTTTGGCAGAACCATTATCATCATTGACAGGAAAATTTATTGACGGAAAATCCACTGACTAATCTAGAATGGGAATCCCCCCTTCACGATGTGGAAGATTATTATAAGATTCATAATATAAAATAAACTTTTCTAAATGATTAATTTGTCTATCAACTATGTATGTATCTTTATCTGATTCAAGAAAAACTACATCTCTTGAGAAAATAAATTTTTTATTTTCTTCATCATATAACCTGTGTGCCTTAGAATTTATGGAATATCCCAAAAATGTACATTTTCTGCTTCTTGCACTCAGCTTGTTTCTTTTCTTCTTAGGAATTAAATCATATCATTGAGAACCAAAAACTATGAAATATTGAACAATAGGAAGACGATTATACCACATTTCATATGGAGTTTTATTTTGATAACATAAGAAGGAACACGATTTCTTATATAATTTGAACAAAGCGGTGCTTCCTCCAAAACGATCAGCTTTACATTCTTAAATAACATCATTGATCTAATCATCTTAAGAAACAATATGTTCATTCGTTCTGCAACACCATTTTTTTGTGGATTGTAAGGACATGTTGTTTAGTGTTTGATGTCATTTTGTTTCAAATAACTACCAAAAACACGTGAATTATACTCTCCACCATTATCAGTTCTTAGAGTGCCTATATTAAGTTGAGTTTCATTTGTAATAAAGAGATTAAATTTTTTAAACACATCAAAAACTTGTGATTTTTCTCTCAAGAGATAGACCTAACACGTCCTTGAATAATCATCAATGAATGTTAGTATATATTTATTACCATTTTTAGTTATAATATGCATAGGTCCACATAAATTTGAATGTATGAGACCTAATTTTCTAGAAGTTTTATAAGTAGAACTATGAAAAGATTGCTTAGAATTCTTTCCCAAAATACAAGCATTACATGGTGTGCTATTTCTTGGAATTTTTGGAAGCCCTTTAATTCCTTGTGGTCTGTCATAATTTATATGACCAAAATGAGCATGCCATAATAAAATTGAAGAAAGAGTATCATTTTTCTAGATGGAATGAGTAGTATTTAATGCAATGGATGACATATATTTCAATTTTAAGAGTTTGTCCTCTTCCACATGAGTCATAACAATCTCATCATCATATGTTCTTCGAATCTCCTTTGTACCATCAAATATGTGTCTTAAATGTCCTTGTTGTCTGACCTATATAAGAGACAACAAATTCCTTTGAAATTATGGGATGTAAAGAACATCATGTAAAAGATAATCTATAATCCATGGAATATTTAATCGAATAAAAATGATCCTTGAAGGTTTAACTTGCAATTTATCAGCAAAATAAAGTACTACATTAATGTGATCACTAGATTTTTCAAACAAGTCTCTCCTAAATGTCATATGACAAGTCGCACATGTGTCTAAGATCAAATTGTCATGCCATGAAGAAAATGAGGTACTAAAGACATCATCCATATTAAAATTACAATGTCCAACAACATAATGTGCATTCTCAAAAGACTGTCCTTTATCTGGAAGTGGTTGATCTTTCTTTTCATTCATTTGTTCTCTGCTTTCGCTAACTTTCTCCCAATGAATTCTATAATTAATAGTAGTATTTCCAATTTTACCACATCTAAAACATTTGATAGTTGGTTTATCAGTCAAATTTCTTTTTTGTTTATCATTCTGTTGTTTATCTCCCTAATTATTGTTGTCTCCCCTACCTCTATAATTCCTCCTACCATAACCTCTACCACTCTTATTACTTATGGTAGATTCTTCTTTACGGTTTTGATTTTTTTGAGAAAGGCATAAAGTTTAAACATTAGGATTTGGTAGGTGTTCTTTTCTTGCCAAAATCCTTTTCTCTTTCTGCATTTTTTCCTACTAATTTATTGAAGTCTAAATCTTTTAACTGTCCACTAGCTTGGATAGCTTCCAAGTAGTGTGAATAGCTAGGGTGGAGGGAATTTATAATGGAAGTAAACTATAGATTAACTTTAACACGAGTAGATTCAATTTCATGATTGATGGATTTAATTTCAAAAGCAAGTTTCAAAGGGTCCTTATCTTTCATATATAGATTAAACAACTTCAATAATAACTAAATTATCTCTAATTATGAATGTGAATCATAAAGTTGAGGAAGGCTTCCACTGAGAGGCTAGGGTTTACAGGAAAACATTAAGCATTAGACACCATGGAAGGTCGTAGGGGGGGAGCTCCACTCCCTCCTATAGTCGGGCAGTCTCCGGCAGCGGCAAGAAACAGCTGGAGACTATAAAAGGTTTTTCAAAAGGAGGAGAACAGAACAACAGAGACACATAGGAATAGAGTGATAGTCGAGAAGAAGTCAGAAGAGAGATAGGAGCTGAGAAAAATAATCAAAATACAAAAACTAAAAAACATAATTGTCCATGTAAGCCTAAGACTACTATTACAACTAGAGTAGTTTTAAGAGATCCAGTGCTGCAGGCACATGGGGATCACATGACGACTTACGCAATCATTTGTAAATTCATGGGGTTATGGCCAATGGAGAAGGTGCTACAGGCATGGATTAAAAATCACTGGAAACCTAAAGGAGGTATAGACCTACACCTTGGTTCAAAGGGTTTCTTCACTGTAGTTTTCACTAACATTGAGGACAAAGATAGGGTGTTCGAAGGCGGGCCCTACTTCTGTGCTGCAGCAGGCCTCTATATGCGGCCTTGGAGGATGAATTTTGTCCCAGAGTGTGAGACTTTCACTTCGGTCCCAGTTTGGGTAAGACTCTACTCCCTACCTCTCGATTACTAGTAACCAGAATCTTTATCAGCTATAGGAAATAAACTAGGGAATTTTGTTAAAATATCTTAGGCCACTATAAGGGGAAAGTACACTTCCTTTTCTCGCATATGTGTGGAGATGGATCTCTTGGGAACCCTACCAGATGAGGTGATCCTGGAAGTTTTTGACGAAGAATGGGTATAAGTGGTGAACTATAAACATGTTCCTTTCAGATGTCGCAAATGCCATGAACATGGGCATCTGTTTAGGGACTACCCTCTCAACAAATCAGAGAGCAGAACTAAAGCCATAGTAGGGAAAGATACTGATGGCTTTCACAAGGTGGGTAATAGAGGTAAATGAGGGAAAAGGGTACAGAAAAAAACAATGAGGAAAAGCATACAAGCCAGAACAGATACAAGGTACTAGAAGAAGAAGAGGAGTTAGAAGAGGAAAATCAGTCTATGGAGGACAGCCCAGGGGAGAAGGAAAAGGAAAAAAATATGGAGGAGATTCAGAATATAAACCAACAATAGGAGACTATGATGAGTAACATGGAACTTGATAAGGACCAAGAGATAACCCTGAGTGAGGTGGAAACGAAGGATCATGAACTGCAGGATATTCTCGACAAAGAACATCTAGATCTGGAAAAATTCCTGAAACATGGAACCACGGAAGGAATGGATTCATTACCTCAAGAAGAGTTCAACAAAGTCCAGCAACTGTTTCTGTGGAGAACTCAGGCTAAAGGGTCGGGAGGTAAAAGAAACCTCAAAAGTCAGGACAACGAAGGGGTGAAAACCATGAAAACCATAGCAGGACTAGCGCCCAGAAACACAGGCAGGAAAAGGGGTAGAAAGAAGCAAAATGAGTTGTTGATAGAATGTGGAAAACTGATGATAGATTTAGGTAAGATGAAATATCTAACCAGCTATTCTTTTACAAATCTTACTAAATGAAGCTCACATCTTGGAATATTAGAGGTCTAGGAAGTAAAAGGAAACAAAGGAATCTTAGCAATTGAATGAGAGAAGAGAAACCTGAAATGATTTTCATCCAGGAGACTAAGTGTTCAATAAAAAAAAATAAGAGAAATACATAGCAAATGGATTAATAATATGAATTTCTAGAAGTCAAAGTAGACAAAACAGCAGGAGTTATTCTCACATTTTGGAATCCTCAAAGAATAAGTATAGTGGATGCTGAATCATCAAGAAACTACTTATCAGTGGTTATCCAGATTGTGGGAGACAGGGAAGTTTATTTAATCACAAATGTTTATGGTCCACAGAAGCCTGATGACAAACTCAGACTACTGAACTCACTAGAGGATCTGAGAGACAGATATTTAGAAATACCATGGATTTTAGGAGGGGACTTCAACATGATTAGGTCCCTGTCGGAAAAGAAGGGTGGGACCAAAACACTAGGAAAAGACTCTATAGCTTTTCAAAATTTTATTAACAATATGAAGCTAGTTGACACCCAGTCGTAATGGCCTCTTCACCTGGACCAATAAAAGAGGTGGACAGTCTCAAGTAGCTTCAAAGCTTGATAGATTCATAATCTCAGAGGACCTTATGCTCATAGGCCTTGATATGACGGCGAGGATTCTCCCCTTCGGTGTCTCGGACCATCGCACTATTCAGCTTGAGGCGTCTTGTATAGGTACCCGAAGAAACAGACCTTTTCAGTTTGAAAATATCTAGCTTACCCATCGAGACTTCATTAGCAACATTGAAAAATGGTGGAAAGAAGAAATGCATATTCAGGGCACCAAAATGTTCATTTTGCAAAAAATATTGAGACATATCAAAATCAGGCTCAAGGATTGGAATAAAAATGAGTTTGGCAACATTTTTGAAGCAAAAAATGTTGTTGAAAAGAAAATTCAGGATATGAATCAAACCCTAATCACTAAAGGCTTTGATGGGGAAAGAAATGAGCAAGCTAACAAGCATCAACAGGAATGGGAGGACTTATGCAAACAAGAGGAAACATTTTGGAGACAAAATTCAAGAGTACAATGGCTAAAAGAAGGAGATAGAAACACAAGGTTTTTCCATAGATCTACCCTGGAGCACAGATCTCACAACAGGATCTCAACTATCAAGGATTCTAGAGGTAACCAGTTCAATACCCACAAGGACATAGAAGCTATGTTGGTTCAACATTTTCAAGGCATAGCGAAGGAACCTCTCGTAGACAGATCACAATTCATCAGTGACTTCACAAAGCACATCCCTAAGCTTGTAACAAGAGAAGACAATCATAATCTTAATAGGCCGGTGAATGAAGAGGAGGTCACTGAAGTCATCAAAGAAATGCAGAATGGAAAAGTGCCAGGCCTGGATGGTTTCAATGTGGATTTCTTTAAAGCTTGTTGGAGCATTGTCAAGTAAGATATACTGAATGTTTTGGAGGACTCCAGGAAGAACAGAACTATTTTGAAAGCACTCAACACAGCCTTCATCTCCTTGATTCCAAAACAGGACAATGCTATGACACCTGACAGATTCAGACCTATAGCTTTATGCAATGTGGTGTATAAAATAATTTCAAAAGTAATTGCCAATAGGCTTAAACCCCTTTTACCAACTCTAGTTTCCAGGGAGCAAACGGGGTATGTGGAGGGCAGACAAATTCTCAACAACATCATTCAAGCTCATGAGGTGGTTCACTCTCTGACAAGTAAAAGGCAGGCAGGAATGATTATGCAATTGGACCTAGAAAAGGCTTATGATAAGTTAAATTGGGCCTATATTAGGAAAGTACTTCTAGCCTATGGATTTGACCACAACTGGGTGAGATGGGTAATGGCCTTGGTTACTACCTCCAGTTTTTCAATTCTGGTAAATGGTTCTCCATCTAAGATCTTTACTCCTTCAAGAGGCCTCAGGCAGGGAGACCCTCTCTCCCCCTTTCTCTTTATTCTTATGATGGAAGGACTAGGACGAGCTATCAAGTCTGCTAAAGAAGAAGGTAAAATTCAGGGTCTCAAACTATCTGGGAACGGACATGCTTTAACCCATCAACAATTTGTAGATGACACCATGCTACAGGGCATTCCTACAATCAAGGAAGCGCAAGCTTATAAACAAATCCTGCGAGTCTTTGCTATGGCTGCGGGTACAGAGTTAAGCCTCTCTAAATCAAAGATTTTCTTTTTCAATACTAACATTGCTATTCAAAGAAATATTTCCAGAATACTAGGCTTTCAAAGAGATATGCTACCATCCAAATATTTGGGAGTACCTCTCACAGATAAACCTCTAAGAAAGATAGTTTGGGAGCCTGTGATGAATAAGTTACAGGACAAAGCACGAAAATGGACAAGCAGATCCTTGAATTTAGCTGGAAGGTTGGTGCTCACAAAGGTTGTCCTTCAATCAATCCCCATCTTCATGTTTTCAACCCTTCCAGCTCCAAAAGGTGTTATGCAACACTACAGAAATATTCAAAGAGATTTTGTTTGGGGCAAAGGGGAAGAAAAGAAAAAATGGTCCTTGGTAGCCTAGGACAATATATACAAACCTAAAACACACGGAGGGTTAGGACTGGATGATCCTAAAGTGCTAAAAAAAGTGTTGGGGGGAAATTATGGTGGAGATGGTTAAAAGAGCCAGATGCTCCTTGGGCACAAATTTTGAACCAAAAATATGCAAATAATTAGCAAGCCCAGGACCATATAAGAATGTTTGGTATCATAAAGGGCTCCCACATATGGAATAAAGCTTGGGAAAACAGAGATATAATCTAGAAAAATAGTTTCTAGGAAATAAGAGTTGGAGACCTCGCTTGGTTTTGGGAGGATAGATGGCAACAGGAAACTAAATTGTTAAGAGAAGACTTTGAAAATCTCAAGAATGATACTGACACCAAAGGGTTACTCAGAGTAAATGAATTTTGGGATTAGACTAATAGCGGAGGAAAATGGAGAATTTGGAAGAAGATGGAATACAGGAACAATGCCACCTTGAAAGCACAAGTTGATGCTCTAACAACCATCCTGAATCAAAGAAGGATCCTGATATCAGAAGATTCAGATCAACTAAGATGGGGTAATAACAATGAAGGTAACTTTAACCTTAAAGAGGCAAAGTGCATAGCCCTTAAGCTGGATTCCACAAAACCGGATTGGGTTTTGAAGGAACTATGGAAGCACCAAGGATGGATGAAAACCAAACTATTCATGTGGTTAATGCATGATAAGAAAATTCTGACATGGGAAAACATTCAGAAAAGGGGTGTTTCTGGCCCATCCAGATGCCAGCTATGTGAATTATAAGATGAAACCATGGAGCACCTTCTCAACAACTATATTTTTACTTCCTCGTTGTGGGATGGGATTGCCTTAATATTCAGACAAACAGATAGGGACAGAGGAAGCATTACCAACACCCTAAGGAATTGGAGAAGAAACTTCTCTGAGTATGATACAGTAAACAAAGCTTGGGCTTTAGCTCCAAGCTTCTTAATTTGGGATGTCTGGAAAGAACGCAATAATAGAATTTTCAAAAATCAAAAGAGTTCCTCCCAGAGCATTATGGAACAAATATTAAGACAGCTCAAGGAGACGGTTGGAACTTTATTGCAAGCCCCCCCTAAGAACCCCCCTTCAGCTATTGATGTGTAGATTCTACTTCAGTTGGGTTTTCAAGGGCTTATTCCTCAGGGTAACAAAAGAATTGTAGATCAGGTGGTCACTAATAAATACTTATGGCATCCTCCCCCTCGAGGATATTTGAAATGTAACATAGATGAAGCCTCAGAAGGAAACCCAGGCCTGGCTAGTTATGGGGGAGTGATAAGGGATGAAAAGGGAATTATTCTGTACATTTTTCATCGTAATTTGGAAAGAGCCACAAACAATATGGTGAAGCTAATGGCCCTAGAGCAATGTTTAGAAATCCTGAAGAATGACAATCTTCAGAACATTATAATTGAAGCAGACTCTGAGCTGATTATCAATTCAGTTAAACGAATTTGTTGTGGCTCGGCTCCGAAAAAAGTCTCAATACATTGGAGGCTTCTTCAGGTCTATCAAAGGATCCATGCCCACCTTCAGAACATGAGGACCTTAAGTTTCAAGCATGTGCGATGGACTGCCAATAAATTAGCAGATATATTAGCTAATAAAGGTGTTCTCTGTTCTAAGAGTAGCAATAAGTACAGATGGTATGAGGTTCCCCAGGGCAGGTTGAGGGATGATTGTCTCAGCCAAGCAAATGTGGACCGAGAACTTTATCAGAACAGGGGATTCCAGCAGATTGCATAAGTTGGGGTTTAGCAGATATACGGTCTTGGATGAATTTTGAAAGGAGCAGTCAGTCCTTTTTCAGGTATATCAGCTCAGACCCAGGGTTCTTAGGTGGGTGATGAATTACAGCAAGAGGGTTTATACAAACGATCCTTCACTACAGTTTAACTCTACCTTGTTCCACAGGGAGATGGAGTGGAGGGCTTCCAGTCAGAAGAAGCGATGGAATTCCTACAATAGCAAGTGGCAAGGGCAATTTCGTGGCTCTCTGATGTTTGGCAGGCAATGGGTGCAACGAACCAGTGGTATTGTGAGCCAAACCACAAGCAAGATGGTTTATGGGTTTTCGGACAACCTCAATACCCGAAGCGGTTTTCTAGATATAAACCTGATGCCTCTCATTGATCAACACATGTCCCAGGAAGAAGAGAGAATATCGCCTGTATCGGGTAGGTATTCCTCTTGCTACTCAATCATCCGATATCCCTTTCAACCATTGGATCAAGCAGATGAGGATCAATGGCCAAGATTCAATGAGCAGGTTGGTGGGTCCAAGTTTTATTTGATGCCCCCTCAGCGGACCTGAAATTTTCTTTATACCAAAGTTAATCCATCTTTCGGTCCACAATTTTCATTCTATATTGCCCTCAAGGTGGTTTCTGGTTCATTGGGCACCTTCAACTCCAGAAGCGGTTTTTTTGAATTGAACCCGATGCCACTCATCCCTCAATGCATGGCTCCAGCAAGAGAGAGAATACCGCCTACATCCCGCGGGTATTCTCTCAGCTTCTTCTTCACCCAATATGCCTCTCCACTACTAGATCTAACAGTAGCATATCAATGG
Source organism: Pinus tabuliformis (assembly GCA_031772625.1). Taxonomy (NCBI): domain Eukaryota; kingdom Viridiplantae; phylum Streptophyta; class Pinopsida; order Pinales; family Pinaceae; genus Pinus; species Pinus tabuliformis. Next base: position 1,775,020,161 of record CM062818.1, read on the forward strand.
CCTAGGTTCACCGTGCATGTTCGCGGATCGCTGGCCTAGGTTTCCATAGTGAGCAAACCGTCTTCTTTTTTGTGGGCCATTGCTCCTCTTTTGCTCACTGCTACTCGAGAGGGGACACTTGCTTTAGTGTTCATTTTTTTCCCGCGCGTAAGTTCCATAGATCTAGATTTTTTGTATTTTATGTAATTACTTTATACAAATTAATGGAAAAAGGGATCGACTCTTGCTTAAGAAAAAAAAGAATGTGAATCATAAAGTTCTTTTAATTTTGTTATTGCTTCATATGTTGTTTTACTTTGAATAATGTATATTCATACCTGTCCCAAGACTGAAGTAGAGATTAATGCATAGGCGTTTTTATCTTTACTCTCCCAGATTGCTAGTTTTTTTTCCTAATAAGGTGTGTTTGGTTTATTGTCATCTTTTCTTTCACAAAATCCATTCCACAAATCATTAAAAATGAGTATATTTTTAATTTTCCTATACCACTCCTGATAATTTTCCTTTCCATAAAGAACAACAACTAGAGAAACTAGAGAATTCATTTTTGCAGACAAACTCAGTAGTCGGAACATGCAAAATTGCTAAAAAACTACCATCTCATATAACTTGCCTTTGGAATGGTATATTAACTTGTTCTATCTCAACCAGGTAAAATTTTAAATTATCAAATTAACTCGAGCAACATGATTAACAAGGAATTTTCTCCTTAGCCTAATTTATAACCAATAAAAATATAAACATTTGTCGCAACCAACAATGGTCAAAAATAATAAAATGAACACAATAGAATCAATGATCTGGATCAATTTATCATTACATCTGATGAAAAACATGACGGTGGAGGTGGTCCCGCAAGTGCATGACAATCAAGCACAATCAATGACTTAGATCAACTCTTGAGAAACAAGGCAGATTAACTCTCAAGCAAGGATGCAAATCAAATCTCAACCAATCCACAACACATAACATCACACATAATAGTTGAACCAAATCAGCGGTGAAAAGTGGATCCAATGTATCCTGCGGTGAGTGACGACATGAAGTTTGGCGAATTTTAACAAACAAGGTGGTCCCAGAAGGTGGTTTCATAAATTGTGATCTACAACTCAATTATTTTGGGGGAACTCTCAACGATTTTAGAAACCACCGAGGGTAGTCCTAAGGGTGGTTTTTGATACCACTGTGGAATTGTGTGGGAGCCTCAATCACCACTTTCCCTCATTACTTCTCCAAAGGAAATCGCCACATTTGTCAAGATCTTGGGGTTCTTAATCAATCATTATTAATCAGCTTGGAGTTCTTGACCAGGTTGATCCCTCAGGAAAATGGATCACCACTCTAATGCTTTTCAAACCTCATGCTTCAATGCCACTATTAAACAAGCCTGGAGAACTTCATGATAAAAATTATGGTGTTTTTCTTTTTATTATTAATTATAAAAATGGGATTTATAGAAACAAAATCAGAGGGAGACAATTATGCCTCCATAACTAGAAATATGGGAAACAACTAATCAATGTCCTAACTAAGCCCATCCTAACTATATAGAAAATCCTGAAGGATTAGTTAACATTTGGTCTGCGCAATGTTCTCTTTATTTTTCTCATATAACTTTACTATCAACAGATTGACAAATATTCCTAAAAAAATTAAAAACATCTCAAATTGTAACATAGTACGAAGAAAGATTTATAGTTCATATTAATTATTGTATCTTTCTGAATGTTCATGCTTTGAAAACAATGTTATCAACACATGGAGGACATGAGGGAAGAATTCATTGATCATTTGTTTTGGCCAAGCTGAAGACAAAAGTTAAAACTTTTAAGCTTTTTTCCAAGTATGCATGGATAGATGAAGGCTAGTAATTCACCGCTCATTTGTTTTGACCAAGTTGAAGGAGAAAAACTAGAAACCTTATTTTGTTTTTGGCAAGGTCTAATCCAACTATAGTCAAGATTTTTTCAGTGTAATTTAACCATAATTTGATAAGGATTTGTTGGTATCAAAAATTTAAGTTGTAAACTCTCCACAATTTGAGTGTCGAGATGTTAAATTCATATATTCAAAAACTGATTTTAAACATTTAAAAAATAAATCAATTGAATTCCGCCCAAAAACTTTAAAAACATATAATGATTAGAAAAGTCTCTAGAAATATTTGATTTTTTTTTTTAAATGTGAGTACGAAATTTGGAAAACAAAACATAGTGACCTTATTCAACTGTATTGGTTAAAAAAATGATTCAATTCGACCAAATTTTTCGTCAAATTCAATTTGATTCATCTGGTAGGATCAGAGGGGAGTAACGTTGAGAAGATGGTGTAGAGAAGAGAAAAGTTGGGAAGGTGTTGTAGCTACAAAATTCTTTTGCCCATTATTTGTCATTGTTTCCATGTTTCAGAAATTAATTGAATATCTTTTCACCTATGATGAGTCTAACTCCTTGTTCTAAATAATGATCCCAAGACCAACCACTAAGAATTTGACTGAAAAAAGTTTTGGATAATAGGAATGTGATTTTTGGTTCTTCAAAAACATAATAGAAATCATAGTTACTAAATTCATGATTAGAGACACATTCACAAATATGACTTTCAAATAATGCTACATCATTTGGCAATGTGTTTATAGCTATGATTTTTTTTCAAACTTAAATGGGATATCTTTTTTTTTCTAGGAGAAAAAACATAACATTCATATATTAATAATAATGTTTTACATATTCAATCGTTCTTTAACCAATAAAACAAGTCTAATGACAAAAGGTCATCTAATCACATAACAAGATCTTATGTGCCTACAAAAACCCTTTCCTCCCAGAGAGGAAAACACGAAAAATAAGACATATATATATATATATATATATATATATATATATATATATATATATATATATATATATATATATATATACATATTGTTGGGCATGGAATCCCCCCAAGGAATGTTTTGGGGATCAAAGCCCAAGTTTTGACCTGATATTAATGTAAAGACTCCGCGAATTGCGGGCGTGGAGCGCGAAATGTATGATAGAGTCACAGGGTTGTCTGCCCTAGTCTTGTAATGTAATGTTGGCCTACCCATGGTTCACGGACCATGAGATTGCATAAATAGAGCGAGGCTCTAAGTGTAAAAGAGGATAGTGAAGTAGTAGAGAGAAGAAAGAGTCTAAGTGACTAAGTGTGTCTTTGGGTCGTAGAGTAGGAGAAGGCTCTGCAACTGAGTGCACGGACCCCTGAAGCTGAGTGCGCAAGGCAGAGTCAAGTTTGTAACCGAAGAAGGGATTAATAAAGAGAAGTTTGATATCAATTTGTGTATTTGTTCTTGGATTAATGCATGTTTGATATAAATTGCAAATATACTGTTTATTTACTGCGCGCACCTGTATGAATGATTTATGTTGTTAAGTATAACTTAAAGCACACAAGTAGGCTAAAATAATCAACTAACATTGGAATACTAGTAAGGACTTGGGTAATAACAGCGTTCGGCCCCCGAGTAGGGTTGCACGAAGGCAGCATCTCAGGCTGTGAGGTATGGGAAAGTGCGCGTAGTGACGTGTGCGCAGGGTCGAACCGCGAAACACTTGAACTCATCAGACATCTCCAGGGTGCAGAAACCTAGTTCTAGCACCCTCCCATACTACTTCAGGTGAGACCTCAATCCGCACTCCGCAAACTGTTGCTGAAAGGGACAGCAGTACCGAGATTTGTTTGGCTAAATCAGCTCTGAACCTGGGTCAGGCCCCAACAAGCCAACAAATGGTTCCGTTGCAGGGACTACGATCTGCATAAGAGATGTCTGATGTCGTGTCACTAGAATCTGACAAAGAAAGAAATTGGAGAGTGGCTGGACAGAAATATTCACAAGTTCACAGCGCAAGAAAATAGGAATCCATAAGTATCGAAGGAAGAGTGGTTAGAGCACAACTTATATATCAAAATCCATGAAATTTTCTTTGCATCCTTCCCTTCTGAGGTGTACGAGTGGATCGCGCAGTTAGAAGACAGTCAGGGAAGGTGTAGGCTCGACAAACCTATTTTGTGGACTCCAAAGTTGGTGTGCAGACTGGAAGCATCAGAAAATAAGATCATGCGTGCTATGGACCATTGGCTGGATCGAATTATAGGAGGGTTTATCACTGAGTTCACGGTAGATACTTCAGTCAGCTACAGTGAGGCGGAACGATGCTTCCTCAAAGGACCGCGAGGTAAGTACATTAAATCTTTGAACACTTGGATTAAGATGCTACTGTGTGAAAAGCAGGTTATGCAAATAAATTGATGTTTAGGGCTACATGAAGTGGGAGGATCTACATAAACGAAGGTAGCATAGAGATAGAAACTAGCCCCTTGATTTCACCTCTGCAAGAAAGCGAGAAAGAGCTCACGAAAGTTTCACCAAGAAGTGCAATCAGTCTGATAAGGCAGCGAATTCTGCGAATACCACCCCCACCCACACCACCATCAGTTTCACCCTCTTCACCCCCATCTTCTCCCACACCACCCCCGCCACCACCACTGTTCAATATGGTGAGCGCAATAAAGTTGTCAGTGTTCAAAGGAGTAGGGAACGAAGATCCGGACCAGTTTTGGTTCATGGTAAAGGCTGTATGGGAAGCATAAGGAGTCACGGATGACAATATAAAGAAGACAACATTGGTAAGCACATTATAGGATCGTGCACTGACGTGGTACATTAATAATTCCAATGACAATCCAAACGCAAGGATCGCAGATATCCAAGCTATGCTAAACAGGGAATTTAGCAGGCCAAAATCAGAGACACAGTCGATTATCGGATTTAAGGAAATCACGATGCTTCTAGGTGAGATCCCTTGGGAGCTAGACCAGAGACTGAAGGGTATGATTCGGGAAGCCAACATTACCTTGATAGATGGGCAACACCGCACATGGTTTGTAGCGTCGCTAACGCTGCATCTAAGGACCACGTTGTCATAGGAGAAGCTATCCACTTAGGCTGAGGACTTGGAGATTGCAATGAGACTGCATGAGACCCTAATACAAGATCCTAACCTGGGAATCCAATAGATCCACCCACAGTTGAAAAACTTATGTCTTGAGATGCAGAGTTTGAAACAAGATAGGACAACTCGCGCAGAAGCGCACGAGGAGGTATGGTGCACCAAGTGCAAAGGCTAGGGACATGACAAGGACCATTGTCCAGTCTTCATGAACTACCTAGCGGGAGGAGGGCCAATGCCATTGAGACCAGAGGCACAAGCAGGACCGAGCGCAGCACCTGCACTATGGTGCGCGATTTGTCAGATAGGAGGGAAGCATGATACAGATAACTGCCACCTGTTACAGAAGTATACGCAAACGTCCAAGCAGTTGTTCTGTAATTTCTGCAGGTCAGTAGGCCATGATGACCGTACTTGTATAAGTTATGAACCTATGATGGATCAGACTCCTACCTACAGAGTTCAAACTGAAACATGAGCCCTCGATCAAAATGCAGGGATGGCGTGCACTGGATTTCAGGGGCGCAGATGAGGTTGAGGTGGAATGGGACAAGGAAGGGGTCACGGACAACTAATCTCTTACAATTGCGGAGGACCAGGGCATTATTCACGCGATTGTACAAGTCCAATGAGAGCATCATGTTTATATTGTACCAAGTTTGATCATGAGACAGGGGACGGCCCCACACTGATAGCAAGGTTACACGATAAAGGAACACTCCAACCTCCCCCAACTCAAAACCTGCAAATGATGAGGTCTGAGCCACGCAAGGAGGACCTGAATGTAAACATCGTGCTCCGAAGTGGTATCACGATAGGAGATGACAAGGGCAAGCAGCCTGAAGAGAGTGCCTCGGTTCGCAAGGCTCCAATAAAGGAACCAAAATTTGATTTGGAGCATGCTAAGGAGACATTCATGGAAGCTAAGAAGAGCTTCACGGAAGCCTCCACTTCAAGTAGTAAAGACAAACTAGAACTGGAGATGGACCCATCAATGCTCACTACCTTTCTGGAGACATGCATGAAACTGCTGCATGACAGCAAAGCGGTGAAGGGGCTGCAAGAACTCATCACTAGATGTGCTGGACCAGGAGAACCGTGCGTAGTCCGGAAGCTTGGGAAGCACATAACGTGCATGGGAAGGGAGGTGAGATTGACTGCTCAAATCGGGGAATATGAGATGGATCAAGTGATTTTGGATCTAGGATCAGACGTGAACGTCCTACCAAAGCAAACATGGGAGCGCATGGGCAAGCTCACGTTGCAATGGTCTCCTATTCAATTGTGAATGGCAAACCAGCAAAATATCGTATCGATGTGAAGATTGTAGGGAATAATGGTAGATATCGAAGGTGCGAGTGTGCTTGCAGATTTCGAAGTGATAGAGATTGTTGATGCTAGCAATCCCTATCCCGCTCTACTAGGAATAAATTGGGCCACTGACATGAATGGAGTGATAAATCTAAAGAAGTGCAAGATGATTTTTGAGAAAAAGTCACTACGAGTAGTGGTACCTTTAGATGCTATGGAAGGATCGTGCTACACAGAGCCGGTGCATGACTGCGACAGCGATGATGATCTAGACTGTATCTACAAGATAACTACTTGGGAGCGAGATTGGGTGAATCCTACAACAAATGGCAGGATTTCGTGGGAGCGCAAAAGCTCCTGCACCTCAGATTCGGACAAGGAAATAGAACGATGGCAGAACCAGTTACACAAGGTAACCACACTCAATTGCAACATGATGATAAGGTCACTGCGCTGCGTGAAAACAAAGGTAAGAGATCTGCCTATGTATGATGGGTTGAGCGAGGTGGATGATTTCTTGAAAAAGTTTGAAAGAGAAGTATAGGAACAACAGCGTTTTGATGCTCTGAAATGGGAACTACACGCTATGCCAATAATATGGTGGGGTACACAACAAAGAAGTTTTGAGGACTGGCGCAAATGTAGAAGGATGATGATCATGCAGTTTGGAAAATCTCAGATGCGAATGAAAGCCGGGTATGATGGACGAAACAGCCTGCGCACCCACCTCTCCAGATGGGTACAGGCATATGGTACGTAACCTACACGAACGCACACCATCCTCACGATAGGTAATAGGACCAACAAGCAAGAACGGGCAAGACGATGGCATGAATGACGAAGTATGATAAGACCAAGTGCACCAAAGATTATCCGCGTGGAAGCCTTTGACAAAGTATGTGAAGTACTAAACACGGTCCACCATGTGAGATGCACTGACTGGGATGTGCGTGTACCAGCAGTTCTATGGGCTTATAGGACCATGTGAAAAACCCTGACTGTGTGGGCACTTCCGACGCTGAAGTATGAAGTAGATGTTGTAATCCCTATGGAGCATGCAAAGCCTAGTCCGCACATGGCAGCACCCATAGATACAATGGTTCGCAAAGCCTGGAAAGAAGGAATCACACAGCCGCAAGAGATAGAACACATGAGACTTGAGGAATAAATACAACAGGGAAACCTTAGACTCCGTGAACTTGAAAAAGAAAGGGTACGGTTAAGAAAGAAAAGTGCTTTGATGGACACGGAGGTCAAGAAGCTGGAAGATGAGATAAAGGAAGAGTTTCTCGCCAAAAACACTAGAATGGTAAGGCAAGGTGCATACGATCATACTGACAAGTTTGAGAACTATCATCATGAATTGGTTAGTCTAATGCCTTGGCTTGGACTACATATTGCCAAGTGTAGTGACCAAGGTAGTGCATTGCAAATGGTGAAGTGCATGATGCTAACCGTAACAATAAAACATGGAAATTCTCTAAGAACCATGAAAGAGGACAAGGTGGAACTCCACACGGGTGGTGCGACCACTTGACTAGCCAAGGGAAGGATAGTCTTAGCACTCCAGGCAGTTGGAAGGGAGCGTGAGACTATAAACTATTATGCCCAGGAGTTGCATGATATTGGAGATGTGTGCAGAAGCAGAGAATCACAAGGTCTGTGACCACGCACGAGGGGCTGCACTGCCATGCGAGTTGGCCAGAAAGAGACTGTTGAAGTCACTATTCACAATGGGATGCTCGACTTGAGGTCAAATGGAGTGGGCGGCAAGTATTTAAGATGCGATTTATGGACAAGATTTGGGAAAATCTGCCACCAAGAAAGTATTAATGAACTGGAATTGGGGGGAACAGTCGAATTTAAATTTAAAAAGCACTATAAAACACAAAGGGCTACCCAGCAAACAACACTTGGTCATTTGAGAATTGAGCGATTGAGTAGAGCCCTGAGCATTGTGAGCCGAGCATTGATTGAGCCCCTGAATTCACGAGTGACAGATTACAGCCTAGATACAATGACAGTAACTAAGGATGGTCTAGGAATAGAAGAGGTGACTACCAGCGAGGCCGCGCATGCCCTAACTATGGAGGATTTCCCAGAAGGTGTTGGGGTTGTGGAAGAGATCCCCAAATCACCGCGTACGATAAGACCCAAGAAGGATAAGCAAGCAATGGCTCCTATACGCGTGTCCCGGGGAACCCACTGCATAGCAAACTATCAATGGAAGAGAAGGGGAAAGTTGTCACAATAGAAATAGATGAGGAAGACAAAGATTTGCAGGCCCTTATCATCGTAGAGGAAGAAGACAAAGGCATGGAGGTGGATATTTAACCTACACACTCTGCGACAAAACTGCCCGCATATGTCCCCTCGTGAAAAGGGAAGGCCAAAGTGCCCAAGGACCTGGACAAAACCAAGAGTTCACTCTAGACCCCGCTCCTCCCAGACGGAATTATGTTTGAAGGCACGCACCTGAGCCACATGCCAACCATGAAATTTGAAGATTGGGACCTTGCTGACCGCGAGAAGTTCCCTCACCTGGAGACCGGGAACCTTATGAAGCAGAACACCGTGGGGGTGGTGACAATGTTAGAGTCGTGGAAGTGGCTGCGCGGGCTGGAAAAGGTCGGGCTACTGAACCTACTATGGGTGCCACATTTCCATCGCACCCCAATAGCCATTTTTGTCATCAGGTAGCTGGTGGGCTCCAGTATTGTAGCAATAATGCTACAACTCCTGGAGCTTCCTTCTTTAATTTTATCAACCCGGTAGTTCATAACAAACTTGGAAGCGACGGTGCTGTATGCACAAGTACTAGCTCTTGTCGCAGCTGTCACTTGGTCAGCTGGCACAAGTCCGCTAGGGCTCAAGCCAACTTCTATGAGTTCTCAGAAGAAGCTTTTTAACTGATGAACGAAAGCTATCTCAAAGGAAATTAACCTACTGTAGGAAGGAACTGAAAGCCAACAAGAAATGAAAACCCTAGAAAACCCTAATTCTACCAGCTAGTCCTACTGATGCAAAGGTGGGAATGCAAAATACTGAAAGAGGTGCCATTACTTCTAGGAAGGTGAGATGCATGTGTCTAGACTACTTTGATCTAAAGAAAGCATATTTTTGTATTTTTGTTCGAGTCGTTGGAATTATTATGTGTGTGCTTCTAACTGGGTCTTGACTGTGCAGGGATAGATCAAGGAGGGAGATGCTTGGAAAATGTCAGGAAGGCTCAGAGAGGGTCTAAGGAATCCCTAACATCCTTTCAGAGAAGTTCATAAAGTTTAGATGCTTGGCAACCGTGTTTACAAGCTTCTACAGGAAGTCTGCAGGGGTTCTACAAGATGTTCAGAATTTCTACAAGAAGTTCACTAATTCCTACAGGATGTTCTGCAATAGGATTTTTGGGTGATGGATGAGTGGAAGAGGCTATATGGATGGACAGGGATGTAGGAGGGGAGCTTGTGATGGCTTATGGACAGAGGGATGAGATGAAGAGGGGGTGTGCAAAGCTGGTTGGTCTAGAGGAGGTTAGAGGAAATGGAAGGCCGAAAAGGTAGGATCACGTGGGTGATAGAAGAGTTAGGAGGTAAGTGGTCTAACTGAGGGATGAGTGGATGGCCTAGGCACGGCTTAGAAGGATAAGGGAGTGAGGGAGTAGTACTGCACAGTGTAAATGAAACAAATCATCCGTGTCTTGCACAAAACCGAGATTTCATCAACCTATTCTAACTGTTTTTATAAAACCACAGAACAGCAACGTGATTTTGTAAGGAAACTCTTGCATGGTACTGAAACAAAGATTCATTCCACAAGATCTGAACGCATGGATGCTGCTACAACCGAGAACATTGCATCAAAGCTTGCATGAACATGTAAAACAGTGTTTTTAGTGGGTGGCACGGTCTGCAATTCCAGTCTCTAAACAGAGGTGGAAGTGAGCGTGCAGTCAACCCTTTTTGGAACTCTGATTAACTCTAATCTCCTTACTCTAATCTAAACTACTGAAAGCATTTTGTTCATAAAACTAACCTACTTAATCACACCAAGAATTTCAACTCAGCAAACTGTGTTTCCAAATGCATGTAAAGGAAAAGAAATACAATGCTGAAAGAAAAGTAACAATACAAAGAAAGGAGGCCTATTGCTCTCAGGTTGGGCCCAACCCCGAGAGTTATGGATCCTCTAAGAACTCAGAACGGAACTCAAATCTGCCTACTTTTCATTAAAAGATAATAGTCATAAGTCAAATAACATGCGAAAAATGGCTTACAAAGAGCAAAACAGAGCTATCAGCTCGTAATCCAGAATATGCAACAAAGTTTCAAAAATCCACATCGAAGGCTACAGCCTCATCATTTATACATTACAAGGGCCAAGCTGGCCTCCTAAATTAGTGGGGTTTGGCTGTCCAAACTAGGAGTAATCTGCTGCTTCCTCACAATCCGTTCGGCTGCCTTCTAGCTCGGTGGTGGTGGCTGTTGGAGCTCGGAGTTGGGGTGGAGATCACGAGGAAGGCCATTCAATGCGGTTGGACAACCTTCCTACAAAACCTCAATCCCATCTTGGCTGTCTCCTAACCCTCATCTGCGTGGTTTTGCTCCATTAAATGTCAAAAAAACCTGAAATAAACATGTGTTAGCCATCTAGGAATAGTGACTGCCCTCCTTCGTACAAATGACATGAATATACTAAAAAATGATGCATAAGTTATGAAAAATGAAGGGTTGAGCAAGGGTAAGTAGGCCAAATGAGCCCAAAATGTTACCAAATTTGGGGCTCATCATCAACCCCCAGCTAAAATGATTGCTCATCCTTGAGCAACTAATCCAGCTCCTCATCCTTCATTGCCTTTACTGCCACCCTCACATCCCAAGCTTCTGCAGTAGTGTCCTCCTTACTGACATGGAACCCAGCCTTTCTTTCCACCTCTTCCCACTGTTCATGCTCATCTTTATCTGTGCTGCCTTCCATCAATCCTAACAGCAGAGGTGGGCTTAGCTTGAGGCCAATCCAGCTGGCCTGGAGGTTTTGCATGGATTTCTTATAAAGGGGCACCCGTACTAGAGCTTCCCTCATTCGAGTTGGGGTATGATATTCTCTAATTTTTAGACTGTGGGCCAATGTGTTCCATCGGCAGGTGCAAGCTTGAACACAGTTGTCTCCTAACAGTCTCTCCATATCCTCGAAATGTGCTATGGCCTAGGCTTGCTGATCCATAAATTTCAATGAATCTTGAGGGTCGGTGGATAAGTGTTGGTGTGCTGATATTAATGCAGTTGGATCCCCTGGTTCTGCTCTAATTAGTAATGGCTCATTCAGCTCTCGGTTCATGACCGCTTTGGTTTCTGCTGCTCTTTTGTCTTCATGGTTCAACCATGAGGCAAATGCCATTAACTGCATATCCCCTAAGACCGTGTTGCGATCCCATGAAATCACATTAGAAAGGGCCAAATTATGGAGGTAGAACTCTGATAGCTTGGTCTTATCCTCAGATGAACTTGTATTGCATAATTCAGTGAACTGTTGTGGGTCTTGGAGCTGAGAGATACCCCTTTGCGCCAAGGTATTGATTTGAAATTGAAGCCATTGGTCTCTCAGGTACAGGCCATAGGATTTGGCCGGCTGTCTGCATTGTATAGCATCCATGGCCCAACTGGCCATGCAGGCCAATTATGCCTCTTTCTGCTGCATCTGTTGTTTGAGAGCTTGCACCTCAATTTGTGCTTGCAGCTCTGTTTCCTGTAGATGCGTGGTTGGCTCCCCAAGACCGATGTGCAGTTCCTTTTTGCCTTGCTGTTCTGCTGTGATGTCCCCGGAGGATGTGCCTGTTCCTCTCCTCAGCTCCTGTAGCTGCAGCCTAAGTTTTTCGTTTTCTTCCTGTAGGAACACCCGTTGGCAATTTGCCACGTGTTTAGCCATAGCTAATTCCCTTCTTGCCTCCTTGAGTTGCTCCTCCAAGGGGCCTATGTCCGCCACACCTTTTGATTTGGCTATTTTCATCCACGTGTGTGTACGTACTCTCTCTTCCTCCAATGCAAAGAACAGTGGCACAGTGAATTTCTGTGGTATAATTTTGCCAGCTTCTAAGAAGTTATAGTATGAGCTCAGACTTGGCTGAGGGCTAGGCTCCGGAATATGCTCTTTTTCTTCTTCTCTTGGTGGCTCTACTTCGTCCTCCCTCGGTGGTGATGAGGGTGCTTCTCCTTCCATTCTCTCTGTCTCCTTAAGCCGGGCTAAGGTTTCCTGTAGAGCAGCCTCAGCATCCTGTAGCCGGGCTTTTGAAGCCAATTGGTCTAACCTTTCTTTCCAAGTAGTTGTTTTCAGGCTCCCCCTCTCATAGGTGACTGATATCTTTGAGGGGGACCTCTCCTTGGGCGAAGTAGGGGCATCCTCTATAGTGATTGGGCTACTGGATGGAGGCTGTGGCTTGCCCGTTTTTATTCTCACACTTCTCCTAGCTTTAAAATATAGAGGGGCCTCCCTCTTTCTCTTTTCCTTTGGCTTAGGAGGTGTACTGAGGGCGGCCAGCACAGCTGCTGCCTCCCTTGCAAGAACGTCGGCTTTCTTTTCCTTGGGTTTTCTTTTCTCAGGGCTTCCTGTAGAAGGCCCTTTTTCAGCTGATTTCTGGCTTCCTGTAGAAGCCGGTTTTGGTTTTCCTGTAGAAACAGGTGGCACCGCTTTAGTTTGCTTGGCTGAGGGTGTTTTACTTTTTGACTTGGTCGAGGCTGCTGTCGAGGTGCCTTTGCTGAAGTGGACCTGCTCAGTCTTGTCCACCCTGCTTTGAAATCTTTTCTCTCTGGGCGTTAATATGGGTGTGTCCTCCTTATCTTTGGCACCCTTTTTCTCTTGTTTCTCCTTTTGCTTTGTTTTCAGTGCTTTGGCCGTGGGTCTCTGGCCTTTTTCTTTCTTCCCTGCGGGTACTGACTCCTTCTCCTCGCTGCTGGAGGAACCAAGCTCTTCAGTCAACATTTTTATATCGCCATCCTTGGTCAAATTTTGGAAGGCTTCCCATGAGAGAGGGACTTTGTATGTGTGGAGTGCATCCTCCACGAGGAGCTTAATGAGCCCGTGATGAGCTACCTGGTCTGGTGTGCCTTCTCTCAACTTGGTGGCACATTCAGTCATAGACTGCAGTAGAAAGTAGGGAATACTTAATTTGTTCTCTGCAGGTAGGTCCATCTGATGCCTTAATTCTGTGAGTAGCCGAAAATGGTACCCATACACAATGCTAAACCGACCTTCGCAGGTGATGTATTTCATAATTTGGAGGCTGACTTCGCTCCAAAGTGGTAGTAAGCTAGTCCTGCGAACCCCGTTCTTATCTTCTGAGAACTGCTCCTCTGGTGGAAAGAATTCCTTCTTAGCCTTTTGGCCTAATTTCCTCTCTTCTTTGTCCCATGGTACCCCCATTGGGAGCTCGGTAACTCGGTTGATGAACTGTGGGGTGAGTCTGAGACTCAAACCCCTGAAATTGACGGTGGCTAATGTCTTTGATTTTGGCTTCAGAGCCCGCAGGAACTCCTCTGCCACCTCATCATCATACCCTTGCAATTTGTCGCAGAACGACATCCATTGCACGCGAGTGAACAGCTCTACCACTTCAGGGTTCTCTCTTAGTTTCTTGGAGTCGGTTGGTTCCTTTCTGATGAACCCACCCGACATGGTGAAAAACTGCTACGTTGGCTGGAGGTGGCGGATGCAAAAAAACTAGCCTTTTGGGACAGAGCGTAGAATTACACCTCTGTCACGCATACAATTCACGAAGACTATCTCCAGATGAGCTTTAACAGGGCTTAATTACAAATTATCCTGTAGGAAACTTTACATACACCTCGACGACAATTCATGCAAACGGCAGACAATACTTGCAATTCTTTTATGAGCACACTGTAGAACGTCGACTCCGCCACCCTCGAAACCAATTGCATGGGAGGCAAGGTTCAGGCTTACCTTTTTAATTCACCACCTTTGACGTGAAGAGCCCAATTTTCCTCGTGGTAGTGAGCTTCCTGTAGAAGCAGCTTTCCTGTAGAAACAGCGCACGGGTTCTGGAGAACACTGCAGTGGTTCTGCGCTCTCTGTGCTGCTATCAGATGTTCGAACAGCCGAAGACTTGGAGTGTCGAGCTTCAGAGGAATCCGGATGCTCACTCTACTTCTAAACGGCTGATGATAAATGCGTGGGGTGGCAATCTAGCCGATAGATTTGAATCCGGCGGAATCCGTGGCGCGGGGGTGAGCTGTCCCTGCCGGACCATTGGACGACGTCACTTAATCATTCTACTGCAAGTTCCCTGACTGCCGCATCATTCCCCGCAGATCCGTCGCCGTCATTTCTGTTAAAACGTGCTTCTCCCCGACTGGATGGCTCTCATGTGTCCACTACCCGTTCTTCTTGCCACGACCACCTTTTACACATCCGACTAGACCATCTGACTGGTCGACGTGGCCAGTCGAATGGCCATACGACCGCTCAACCCATTCACTTCATACTTGCAAACATTTCAAAGTAATATTCATGTAATTCGACGAAAGAAAGGGCGAGGCACTTACCTGTGCGGCCGCGACATGATTTTTCAGGCTTCAGGACGACGATGACTAGATTTGCTTGCTGCTGCTTAATTGCACAGGCCCGGAGGTTCCTCTTCGCAGGCTGCTGATGATGAAGCTTGTGACTTGGATGCATGTGCCCGCGTTATTATTGCATGTTGCAGGCGATCGAATGGTGTACACTCTAGTTGGCTTAACTGCTACGGGACTCCTGCAGGATGTCCTGTAGCAGTTTTTCCTCCTCAGGTGCATGCTGAACGATGAAGACAGTGGCATCACAATCACGCTCACAGGGTCTTTGGATAGCTGTGATGGGTATTGCATGGCATCTCAGCATCTTTTTTCATTTAAAAATCGCTTCCTCTTGATAACTCAATGGTCTGTTTTGATTGTGCAGGTACTTTTATTGCATGTCAACTGGGGTGGTAGAAGGAGATGACAGCAGTGTGTGATGGAGGAAATAGTAGCTTGCATGCCTCCATGTCGAACCTTGGTCATTAGATCTCCCCACACAATGAATTCTGGGCCGTCCAGAACTTCTACAGGAAGTTTCCTGTAGAAATACAGAACTTCCTGTAGAAAGTCTGCAACTTCCTGTAGAAGACTAAGCTGTGATGAAATCGTGCCCATACCTTGGAGAAGATGAGTGTTTTCGGGGGAGGTGCTGGTGAGGTCACCTGGCAGCATGATAGGGACCCTTGACTTTGAGTTGAGAGACCTCCTCTCCTTCATAGAATACCTGCAACCTGCATGCATTGCCACATTGTAAACTTGTTGTCCCTGTCTTTTTTTTTTGCTTATTGTTTTTTCTTTTTTCTTTTTTCTTTTTTTTGAAAGACAGCAGGGGTGCCTCAATGAGGTTTTCACCCTTGCCATCTGCCTTAAGCGCCTCAGAGAGGTTTTCACTCAAGGATCTTTTTCAAATCTTTTTTTTTTTTTTTGTTTGAAAGACAGCAGGGGCGCCTCAATGAGGTTTTCACCCCTACCATCTGCCTTGGGAGCCTCAGAAGGGTTTTCACCCAAGGATATTTTTTTTTCTTTTTTATTTTTTTTTTTAGATCTTTCACGGTATGCCCAAAACAGAGGCAGAACCCTTCTCTATGACCAACACTGATTTCTCCACAGTTTTGATGAACTCTTGTCTTGAGAGAGGTTTCCTGTAGATCTTCAGTCGATGCCCATTGACAAGCATGGGGATGGCCTCCTCATCAATGGTCCGAATAAGAACAGATCCATTGTCATGACATTTTTCCACTACATATGGTCCCAGCCATCTGGTACTCAGCTTCCCCTTGAAATCTTTATGCCTGGAATCATACAACAGCGCCCAATCTCCTGGATGAAACTGCTTGTCATTGAGGTGTTGGTCATGCCACACCTTTCTCTGAAGTTGAACCACTTCTGAGTGAAGGAGGGCCTGCATTCGGTGCGCATCCAATCCATTCAGCTGCAATAACCTTTCTTGTTGGGCATGGTTGAGATCTAGGTCCAGCTGAGCTGCCAACCTCAAAGTGTTGTATTCAAATTCAATTGACAGCAAAGCTCTCTTCCCATAGACCAACTCATAAGGTGTGAAGCCAGTTGTGGTCTTCCAAGTGGTGTTGTAAGCCCATGTGGCCTCGACCAGGCGATCTGCCCAATCTTTCCTACTGCTGCTCACCACCTTAGTCAAAATCCCTTCCAATGCTCTGTTGGTGACTTCCACTTGCCCATTTGCCTGAGGATGATAGGGGGTGGAAGTCCTATGCTTGATTTTGTGATGAGCTAGTAGGTCTTCAATTAAATTGGATGTGAACTGGCTTCCTTGATCGGTGACTAGCTCTCTTGGGTAGCCAAATTTGTAGAAGATGTTTTCTCTTAAGAACTCAGCCACCTTTTCTTCTGTTGCTGCTTTGATTGCCTTTGTTTCTGCCCACTTTGTCAGGTAGTCGGTGCACACAATGATGTAAGATATTTTCCTCGAAGGAGGGTTGATTGGACCCACAAAGTCCATACCCCACTTCTCAAATGGCTCAAGAGTCACTTGAGGTTGGAGAGGCATCTCATCCCTTTGAGTCGGTTTCCCCATTCTTTGGCATCGGTCACATTGGCTGATATACCTTCTGACATCTTGATGAAGTGTGGGCCAGTAGTAGCCTGCCTGCAGGATTTTGAAGGCAGTCCTCTTTACTGCAAAATGTCCTCCACAAGGCCCATCATGACAGGTGAGGAGGATATCAAAGACTTCCTCTTCCCTTACACAACGCCTTAAGATCTGATCAGGGCCAAGCTTGAACAGGTTGCCCCCGATCCAAGTGAATGAGGCACTTTTTCTGATGATTCTGCTCTTCTCTCTTGAGGATAGGTGCGGAGGGAACTGTGGTGAAACAAGGTAGTTTGCTATATCAGCAAATCATGGAGAGAATACTGAAATAGCAAACAGATGCTCATCGGGCATCTGGTCATCCACTGTTCCATCCTCATCTGCAGTTAAATCTAATCTAGATAAAAAGTCAGCAACAACATTTTCTTTACCTGGTTTGTCAACGATAGTCAAATCAAACTGCTGCAACAAAAGTAACCATCTAATAATACGAGCATTCACATCTGGTTTATTCATTAAATATCTAATTGCAGCATGATCAGTATGTACAAATGTTTGATAGCCAGTGATATAATGTCGGAACTTGTTCAGTGCATGGACCACAACCAAGAATTCTTTCTCAGTTACAGTGTAATTCAGTTCTGCTTTGGATAAGTTTTTGCTAACAAAGTAAATGGCATACGGAATTTTTTGTTCAACTTGTCCTAAGGCTGCCCCTATGGTTTTGTTCGAGGCATCAGTGTGGATGTGGAAAGGTAGGGCCCAGTTTGGACCTCTCAAGATTGGGGCAGACACCAACTTGTCCTTTAATTCATTCAGAGCCCTCTGACAATCGTCAGTCCATTTAAACTCCACATCGTTTGCCAACAGGCCAAACAATGGCGAGGCTAGCTTGCTGAAGTCTTTAATGAATCTCCTGTAACACCCTGCTAGTCCTAAGAAACTCCGAACATCCCTTACCTTTTGAGGAGGTGGAACCTTCTTGATGAGAGCAATTTTGTTAGGATCCACCTGTAACCCTTGGCAAGAAATGGTATGGCCTAGCACGGTCCCTTCAGTCATCAAGAATTCACATTTTTCAGGACTAAGGGACAGGTTCATCTCAATGCATTTGGTTAGGACTTTTCCCAGATTGGACAATGCTTCTTGGAAGTTGGACCCATAAGGAGTGAAGTCATCCATATAGATTTCCACCGCATCATGGACCAGCTCAGAAAAGATGCTCAAGACGGCTCTCTGGAAGATAGCAGGAGCATTGCATAGCCCAAAGGGAAGAACTCGGTAGGCAAAGGTACCCCAAGGACAAGTGAAGGTGGTCTTATCTTGGTCTTCCGGGCTGATTTGGATTTGGTTGTACCCACTAAACCCATCTAGGAAAGAGAAAAACTTCTTTCCTGCCAGTCCATCCAACACTTGATCTATGAAAGGTAGAGGAAAATGGTCTTTCTTGGTAGCTTTGTTCAGTTCTCGGTAGTCCACACAGATTCTCCACTTCCCATTTTTCTTGGGAACCAACACCAGAGGGGACACCCATTCGCTATCTGAGATGGGGTAAATGAATCCGGCATCCAACAGTTTTTGCAATTCTTCCTTGACAATGTCCTTAAGGGCTGGATTCATCCTCCTCTGGGGTTGCCTAACCAATTTACAATCCTCTTTGATGTAGATGTGATGGGTACAGACCGAAGGATGGACTCCTTTCATCTCCTTATAGCTCCAAGCAAAAGCATCTAGATGACTGGCCAACAGACTACACAGCTCCTTTTCCTGAGAAGGAGATAGGGAGGAGCTGATCTTTAACGTTCTCTCAGGGCCGAACTCCACATTCTTGACTCTGGGAGTGACAAGGTTGGTCGCACAAAGGTCCACTAAGGTACTGGCTTGGGCATCCTCCACCAATTTTTCTAAGGACAGTGCACTGGGAGGTGGATTCTGGATCAAGGTCTCAATCAAATCATCCTCGGTTGGGGGGTCTCCCCTAGTGGTGTCTAGGGTGCACAAAGGTGTTGAGTACACCTCATCCTTTTCTCCTTCCTCCAACCAAAGTGGCAAGTCATGCTCTAATGAGGGTTGGGCAGGAGGGTATAGGACTAGCTGCTTGGACATAGGACCATTTTTTATGGTCATGTTCCCTGCACAACAGCTTATGTAAGCATCTGCAGTGGCTAACCAAGGCCTTCCCAAAATAAGAGGATATCCAGTGAGATTTGCCTTTGGTTGCAGAACCAAGAAATCTACAGGGTATTCCCAAGAGTCAATAGAGACCAAGACATCCTCCACAATCCCTTCGGGAGTCACGGTGGAGCGATCTGCGAGTTGTAGGACTGTCGAGGTCTTCCTCAAGGAACCCTGAAGGTTGAGTTTGAGCATGGTATCTCTGGTCATCACATTAATGGCAGCCCCCAGATCAATCAAGGTGTGAGGTATGATGGTGCCATTGATGTGGACATCTACTACAGGACTCCCAGGATCTAGATACTTTGGGCAGATGACTTGTCCCAACATAAGGTCAGACAGTTGTCCTATGACATTGATGGTGGAAGCATCCCTCTTTCGCCTGCCTGGGTGTCTGAAACACTTTTCCTTAACCAGTTTGTTGTATATTGGTACATCTTTGATGGCTTGGAGAAGTGGTATTTTCACACACAACTGCTTGAGCTCTCCCAGAAGCTCATCCTCCTCTGGGTTGGGTTGTGTGGTGGCTGTTAGTCTCTCAGGAAAGGGTGGAATAGCCTTTGGTTCACTTTCCTGTTTGTCTTCCTCGTCCTCTGGGGGAGGATGTTGGCGATCCAGAAGAGTCTTTCCAGACCGCAGATTGATCTCCTGGATCTCCACAGCATAGGTAGGGCAAGATGTTTCCCCAGTATATACCTGTTGGGCCTGTCTGTTGTTGGGGTTCGGGTTCGGTTGAGCAGGCATTTGAGGTTGCCTTGGAGGAGCAGGAGGTAATGGTTGTGGTTGAACTGGTGGTGGAAGCAAAATGGCGGGAGGAGTTTTGTACTGGGGCCTCCACCCCAATTGAGGTGCATTCCACTGAAGTTGTGGCTGGGCATGTGAGTGATATGAATGAGTAGTGGGTTGAGTATGGTACTGAGGTGGGTAAGACCATGGAGGAGGCACAGACCAGGAAGGATGAGCAGGGGGGCCCCAGGAAGGCATAGGAGTAGATTCGTTGTGGCTGTAATAAGCTTGGGGTGCCCCTTGCATCCCCTGCTGGTAAGGTCTAGGTCCTTGTGGCCTCCTTTGGTTGAGGAAATAGAGAGGTTCGGTGGGGGCTTCTGTCCCTTGATACATGGCTTTAAGCCCAGGTAAGGTTGGGCATTGGTTTGTGGGGTGGTCCTCCTCACAAACAAAACATACTTCAACCGAATGTAATGGGCATTCGTTCTTAGGGTGTTTCCTTGTACACCTAGGGCAGAAGATAGCCAAGGCCCTCTCAGCTTCTTCCTTCTTCTGCTGGATCCTGAATGTATCAAGTTGCATGGCAATGGTCTGTCTCACCTCACTCTTGAGATCCCCTAATTGATTTGCAAACTCATGTTTGGAGAAAGGAATACCAGCTGAGAGGATGTTTCCTCTACCTCGTTTCCGGGCTACCCTAGAGTGGTTTCTAAACACAGTCTTTATGTCCTCATAAGGCAGTTGGTAAATATCTCCTCCAGCTAACATGTGAAGGGTATCTAAGAGGTCTTCAGGGACTCCTCGGAGCAGGACCAACTTGAGGGATTCAGGGTCAAGTGTGCACCTGGCCCGTTTATAGCTAAGTTGGAACCTTTCCTCGTAATCCTCTAAGGACTCATCATTTCCCATGGTCATCCAAAAGATTTATCCCTCGGTTTCCTTGGACCTACAGTAGTCTCGGTACTTGGTATTGAAAGCTTGCTGCATCTGAGCCCAAGTGGTGATACTATTCCCAGGTAAGCCCATGAACCAGCGTAATGCTGCATCCTTAAGGGTTGAGGGGAAGAGTTTCAGCTTCTGCTCATCTTCAGTATAGTCATAGGTTCGACAAAGGACAGCAAACTCAAACAGGAAGGTATCAGGATCTTCAGTAGTCAGTCCATGGAAGTGAGGTAAAGCGGAGGGGCTAATGTTCTTCATTTTCATGTCTCCATTGGTCTCTTGGATGGGGAAGGCACCTTCTATTCTCTCATCTTCTCCTCTATTGTCAGCCATAGCTTCAGATGGAATGGTCTCTAACTCTTCTTCTTCTATAGGATCTTCGTATATCTCAGGAGGTTCACCTATAGGATCTTCTGGATCACTGTCACCGAAGAAGAGAGAAGGGTGACTCAGTGAGGTAGTGGGGGTGTTGGGTAAGAATTTGCCTGTTTTATCTCGATTCCTACGAGGCATCAAATGGAGAGACTTTTGATTGCTTTTGTTTTTTTCTCTGGTACCTGCAAAAACTGAAACAGATTGATCTACAACTAACTATCTTGCTAAAATGAAAATGCAGAATTGAAATGAAAGCAGGAAAGAACTAATCTACTTTGCTCAAATGAAATTGCAGGAATGGAAATGCTAGTCTACGCTTGCAGAATTGACATGCTAATCTACGCTTGCAAAAATGAAATTGCGGAATTGAAATGTTAATCTATGAAAGCAGGAAATGTCTATGCTACTTTTGCAGAAAGGAAATGAAATAAACTACTTGGGAGAAGGCGAGAGTAGGAAAATAGAAGAAAAGCAACAATTACTACTACTCTGACGCTTCCCCGGCAACGGCGCCAAAAAGATGGTGGGCTCCAGTATTGTAGCAATAATGCTACAACTCCTGGAGCTTCCTTCTTTAATTTTATCAACCCGGTAGTTCGTAACAAACTTGGAAGCGACGGTGTTGTATGCACAAGTACTAGCTCTTGTCGTAGCTGTCACTTGGTCAGCTAGCACAAGTCCGCTAGGGCTCAAGCCAACTTCTATGAGTTCTCAGAAGAAGCTTTTTAACTGATGAACGAAAGCTATCTCAAAGGAAATTAACCTACTGTAGGAAGGAACTGAAAGCCAACAAGAAATGAAAACCCTAGCAAACCCTAATTCTACCAGCTAGTCCTACTGATGCAAAGGTGGTAATGCAAAATACTGAAAGAGGTGCCATTACTTCTAGGGGTGAGATGCATGTGTCTAGACTACTTTGATCTAAAGAAAGAATATTTTTGTATTTTTGTTCGAGTCGTTGGAATTATTATGTGTGTGCTTCTAACTGGGTCTTGACTGTGCAGGGATAGATCAAGGAGGGAGATGCTTGGAAAAGGTCAGGAAGGCTCAGAGAGGGTCTAAGGAATCCCTAACATCCTTTCAGAGAAGTTCATAAAGTTTAGATGCTTGGCAACCGTGTTTACAAGCTTCTACAGGAAGTCTGCAAGGGTTCTACAGGATGTTCAGAATTTCTACAGGAAGTTCACTAATTCCTACAGGATGTTCTGCAATAGGATTTTTGGGTGATGGATGAGTGGAAGAGGCTATATGGATGGACAGGGAGGTAGGAGGGGAGCTTGTGACGGCTTATGGACAGAGGAATGAGATGAAGAGGGGGTGTGCAAAGCTGGTTGGTCTAGAGGAGGTTAGAGGAAATGGAAGGCCGAAAAGGTAGGATCACGTGGGTGATAGAAGAGTTAGGAGGTAAGTGGTCTAACTGAGGGATGAGTGGATGGCCTAGGCACGGCTCAGAAGGATAAGGGAGTGAGGGAGTAGTACTGCACAGTGTAAATGAAACAAATCATCCGTGTCTTGCACAAAACCGAGATTTCATCAACCTATTCTAACTGTTTTTATAAAACCACAGAACAGCAACGCGATTTTGTAAGGAAACTCTTGCATGGTACTGAAACAAAGATTCATTCCACAAGATCCGAACGCATGGATGCTGCTACAACCGAGAACATTGCATCAAAGCTTGCATGAACATGTAAAACAGTGTTTTTAGTGGGTGGCATGGTCTGCAATTCCAGTCTCTAAACAGAGGTGGAAGTGAGCGTGCAGTCAACCCTTTTTGGGACTCTGATTAACTCTAATCTCCTTACTCTAATCTAAACTACTGAAAGCATTTTGTTCATAAAACTAACCTACTTAATCACACCAAGAAGTTCAACTCAGCAAACTGTGTTTCCAAATGCATGTAAAGGAAAAGAAATACAATGCTGAAAGAAAAGTAACAATACAAAGAAAGGAGGCCTATTGCTCTCAGGTTGGGCCCAACCCCGAGAGCTATGGCTCCTCTGAGAACTCAGAACTGAACTCAAATCTGCCTACTTTTCATTAAAAGATAATAGTCATAAGTCAAATAACATGCCAAAAATGGCTTACAAAGAGCAAAACAGAGCTATCAGCTCGTAATCCAGAATATGCAACAAAGTTTCAAAAATCCACATCGAAGGCTACAGCCTCATCATTTATACATTACAAGGGCCAAGCTGGCCTCCTAAATTAGTGGGGTTTGGCTGTCCAAACTAGGAGTAATCTGCTGCTTCCTCACAATCCGTTTGGCTGCCTTCTAGCTCGGTGGTGGTGGTTGTTGGAGCTCGGAGTTGGGGTGGAGATCACGAGGAAGGCCATTCAATGCGGTTCGACAACCTTCCTACAAAACCTCAATCCCATCTTGGCTGTCTCCTAGCCCTCATCTGCGTGGTTTTGCTCCATTAAATGTCAAAAAAACCTGAAATAAACATGTGTTAGCCATCTAGGAATAGTGACTGCCCTCCTTCGTACAAATGACATGAATATACTAAAAAATGATGCATAAGTTATGAAAAATGAAGGGTTGAGCAAGGGTAAGTAGGCCAAATGAGCCCAAAATGTTACCAAATTTGGGGCTCATCAGTAGCTGCTCTACCTGGTGCATGATGGGTATCTATGGTTGGAGGAGCCCATCCCCATCACGGCAGACCTAATTCATCGCATTTCCCAACTACCATACAAAGGAAAGGACCCTGCGACCATATCGGAAGGGAAGGGTAGTGATTTGGCCCTCGCAGAGGCCATGAAGATGAAGTACAATCTGGAGAATAAGAAGAGGGGCTATGCCATCTCCAGCATCAAGGATAAAGCGGTACGCATAGCAACCCAAATCTTGGCAGGCAAATTTATGTGAAAGTGTCGCGCATACGAGGTACCTGCACCAGTGATCGCACTAGCCGAGTAGTGTGCGGAGGGGGTCCAGTTTAACTGGGTTGAATTCCTCTACACAAAATTCTTGAAGAATTGTCATGAATCCCAGGAGCAGGGTAAAACCTTCCACTATGCATGGTTGTTGCTATCCAGAGTGCTCGTAGCAAGGGAATTACCGAAGGATAGTCAATTCCCCATAATTGATAGAGATTTACTGGAAGCCGTGAAGCATGCTTCACTCTAGGCCACGAAGGATGTGAAAAGGATACGTGACAGTAAGATCTTCTAGGTGCTCATGGAGATGAACATCCGAATGTGGATCAACCAGAAGCCGCGCTTGTCGCCCATGGTGTACAATAGTCTGCAGAGTTTTGTAGAATTCAAAGCAGACATGCATAATATATACATCAGGGCACGAAAGGATCCGACGAAGTAGTGGACAAAGCTACCCTTTGTAGCCACTGATGACACCATTTTCACTGTCTTGGAGGCATGGCCTCCGGAATGGCGCGCCCCTTATCTTGCAGAATTCGAGAGGGCGACAGCACAGAAGAAGAAGGACGATGCCAAGCTATGTGTCGCACAGTTGGCCAAGAAAAGGCGAAAGGAAATAGTAGCAACTGAGGTATGGGCAGCGCGGGAAGTAGCAAAGAAAGTCGCCGAGTAGAAAAAGGCCATAGAAGCAGCAGCAGTAGCATAGGAAGCAACCGCGAAGGCAGGCGAGGGCCAAGCAACGCCCTCGCAGGGGCAGGAGGCAGAGGAAGCAGAAACAAGAGAAGGAAGCATGGACCCAGAGACCGTGTCCACACAGTTGAAGCACCCACACATGGCAGAGCGAGCAGAACAAAGGAAGAAGGTCAAGGCCTCGAAATTGGCCATTGACCCAATCACCCTAACCGAGGGTGATCTGCATGACATTGGCGAGACGGTGCACGATGTCATAAATGAGGCCCTTCAGGATTTTATGCAGGAGCACCAGACTATGTTGGGGGCCCTTAGAGTGTAGTTGCAGGAATTACAGGTGCGTCCCCCTCAGGTTGGTACCCTTTCAACCCACCTCGCAGTAGGATCCTCGGTAGTAGAGCAGATGTTGTGCGCACAGATGGAAAACACAATATTGTTGCCGAAAGGGACTCTAGTGACATCAAATGAGGCCAATAGATTTTTGGTTAGCATGATGAAAGGTGTTGGCCTTAATCTAGCTGCCCTTCCATGTGAGACGCTATATCTGTTACAGGATGGGATAATGGTAGAGCTGCACTAGGGAGAGCCGCGCGATCCAAGTCTTCAACGAGCAAAAGATAAACATGGAACAACTCAGCTTGTAGCATGACTAATTGGTGTCACAAAATCAACAGTTGGTGCAGGTGGTAGATGATGCTTGTCGTAGCATCCCAGAGCTGGCCATCCCAGCAGATATACCAGTGGAGGTGTGGATCCATAGGTTAGCAACAGGAGTCCGCGAGGCCTGGGAAGAAATGACCAAGGTTCAGCTGGAGCTGAATCTTCAAATTGTTGATTTGCAGTTAAAGGCACAGCCATCCACTCCCCCAGAAGTCAAAGAACATCACACTAGCACTATCACAGTGGGATTAGAGGAAATCGAAGGTGGAGTACGAGACTGTACCAGCATGTTGGAACAAGCACTTGAGGTCCTCATAACTCTGTAGGAGGACCGCAACATCCAGTGCTTAGAAGCAGAAGCACGAGAACTCCAACAGAAATATGACAGTGTCTAAGGAACTGTGTAGATAGTAGTCCTCACCCAGAGGCTTGCGAGGATGCAGTAAGCTAAAGCACTGAAGGAGCAGGTGGACGCGGCACGACACAAGGAGGCAGTTCTCAAAGCGCGCGTTCAACCTTGGATCGACGAGGCCTTCACTATCATGGAAAACATCGAAGGAAAGCTCGCACACATACAGGGGATGCACACATTAATGTAGAGAAGCACCCCAAACATAGAGGTCTCGGAACAGTGGATGTAGCAGATCCAGCAAGCAACAGCTTAGTGCACTGCTGACCTCAGCACAGTTCAAGAACAGTTGGAGGGACTCCATGCAAATATCGTTGCACTGACAGAGTGACTCGAGGGCAAGTCACAATGTTTGTGTTGGGGGCCTGTTGGGCATGGAATCCCCCCAAGGCATGTTTTGGGGCTCAAAGCCCAAGTTTTGACCCGATATTATTGTAAAGACTTTGTGAATTACGGGCGCGGAGCGCGAAATGTATGATAGAGTCACAGGGTTGTCTGCCATAGTCTTGTAATGTAATGTCAGCCTACCCATGGTCCATGGACCATGGGATTGTATAAATAGAGCGAGGCTCTAAGTGTAAAAGAGGATAGCGAAGTAGTAGAGAGAAGAAAGAGTCTAAGTGACTAAGTGTGTCTTTGGGTCGTAGAGTAGGAGAAGGCTCTACAGCTGAGTGTGCAGAGGCCTAATAGTCCACAGCTGAGTGTGTAGGGCGGAGTCAAGTCTGTAACCGAAGAAGGGATTAATAAAGAGAAGTTTGATATCAATTTGTGTATTTGTTCTTGGATTAATGCATGTTTTATATAAATTGCAAATGTACTATTTATTTACTGCGCGCACCTGTATGAATGATTTATGTTGTTAAGTATAACTTAAAGCATGCAAGTAGGCTAAAATAATCAACTAACATTGGAATACTAGTAAGGACTTGAGTAATAATAACGTTCAACCCCCGAGTAGGGCTGCACGATGGAAACATCTCAGGCTGCGAGGTACGGGAAAGTGCATGTAGTGATGTGTGCGTAGGGTCGAACTATGAAACACTTGAACTCATTAGACATCTCTAGGGTGTGAAAACCTAGTTCTAGCACCCTCCCATACTACTTCGGGTGAGACCTCAATCTGCACTCCGCGGACTGTTGCTGAAAGGACCAGTAGTACTGGGATTTGTTTGGCTAAATCAAATTTGAACCTGGTTCAGGCCCCAACAAGCCAACATATATCATTCTAATAAATATAGAGAAAGAAAATATTATTATTTAGGTTTTGTTGGAAAAATTACTCCTGAAATATCTATGCATTTCCACCACTTCACACACCACCTCACTGCCATAGCTTGTTTAGTTTCCAAGGGTCACCATCACCATTCACTGCACCGCCATTACCTCAACCAGCATCGAAGTGGTGCCACCACCATGTCCTCAAAATGAAGAGGCAATTAACCGACTTAGTTTTATGTATAAATGTAGATGAGGCATTGTAGAGATAGGACAGTCTTAATTGTGCGCAGTTGTAGCTGTTTGACGTTCTGTAAATTCATGTGTGGTTTTATGTTTAATATAATAGTCGTCGTTGTGTTTTGCGTGTTTTTCTCTACATTTTTTAGTTGTGTGCATTTTCATTGTGTGCATTTTTGTTCTGTGGTATATGACTTTCAATCTGGTATTAAAGATGAATTCATTAATTGGGAAGAGTTCCTACATAAATTTTAGTTATAAAGAATACATCAATTTTCTTCAGTGCCAAATCTTGCTAGTAGCTATTTATTTAATGTATATACTACATACAACAGTAATGACATATGTTAAATGACTAGAACTTACGCATGCTGGAAAACATATTTGCTGCTTTGTTTCTAGCATATGAATTCATTTTCCTTTCGTTGATTGCTGAAGAGGCTGAAGATGATGTTGAATCTTTGGAATAATCATTTTGAATCTGTTACGAAGTAATACTTGTATAGTTAGATGAAGTATGGATTTTTTGAATTTTGTGAAGTATGAAGTAATTGTGTGAATATGTCTTCAAAGTGCAGCAACAGCTTCCTGTAGTCAATTTCTGAAGATGGATTTAACCGCTCCTCGGAAAGAATTTGTGGCACTACTATTTTATTTTGTGAGTTTTTTTTGCGTGGGCACTATAAATGCGAGTTGTGATATATGGAAATTCGTTATATTTGTGGTTTTGAGTTGTAGTTTGTGTGGAAATCTGTAAGGTATTATGTTGTGAAGCAGTTGTGCATAAATAACTCAGCTATGTGGAATTGAAAGATGATATTCTCCGTTTCTTTTTTGTGATGCTTTATTGGAAGCTATAACTGCATGTTGCACTATGTCTTTCAATATTGACCGGAAATTTATTTACATAGTACTTCTACAGCATATGGTTGGTGATAAATATATTACCATTTGTCAAAGGACTAGTGAGAAGGGAGCCATGAATGGTTTTCTCTATATATTTCGATAAAGTTCCTTTTTTCCCATCTCAGTGGACTGCAATGTGATGGAAATTCCAATACGTATTTTATCTCACTTAAAAGACTTTGATCGATGTTTGTCGCCTCCCTTTTTGATAAAAAAATGTTGAGATAATCTTTTGTGAAAGCCTTTTCCTCATCCAACACTTTTTTCCTGCAAATGATATGTTCAATGCTCTAAGTAGTGACACCATGCCTCTCAACTGTTCATTTTCTCATTTCCAACACTATAATCAGAACTGCATAAGAAGCGTCCATCCTCATCTTTGAAATTCTCGAAGACACCGAAGGATATGTTATTATATCGATGTAGTCAAAGCATGAAAAATCCCAACGCTAGAGTGTTTAGTAATAACATGATTTCAAACCGCTGCAACGTAACACTGAGTATGTTGGATTTCGACCCAAAGGTCTAATTGGTGTATTAGTCATTGAAGCTATCGATTGATTGGAAAAATCATCGTGGAAGATGTAGTTGTCTGTTTTTTATTCTTTTCATCTTTTCAATCTATTATCAAATGTTATACTAGATGTTTCTTGCTCCCGTACTATACTATTTGTGTAGCAACTCGACTTTCCATTTAAGGGCAAGAATCGATGTCAATATACTATTTTTCAATATACATACTTATATTTCATTGAGATATGATACCTCAAGGACTGCATAGCGAATAACAGAAGTACTTTCATTGTTCGTGTTTCACTCTCTTTCTGTGTTATGTACCTGAACTGACTATACACAACTCATAACTTATTTTTTTATTAAAGAGCGTTGAACCTATACTGTTCAACACATTTCTGAAGTAGCCAACATCAAATTTTTTCCTGATAAAGAGCAGAGGTGTATGTACGATTGAGTGGATCAGATTCCCTATTAAGTGGTAAGCAAGGAAAAATGGTTTGCAATTTGTTGGAGGATTATTTTTACAGCTTTCATTTAAAATTATAAGTAATGCGTTTATTTAAATTAACAAGGAGATTTTTTGGAGGGTTATATAAATAAAAGTTTTTTTAATTAGTGGATTGAAAAGCATTTCTAAAATATAATTTGCAAGTGATTTTTTTTTAAGAGAGTTTAGGAATTTGAAAAGGTCCCTTGGCCTGCAATTTTTTCTAGTGTTTTATCAAGCATGACAGCGTTTTTGGTGAAGATTGTGCCTTACGGGGGTGCATATTGATGATCCAGGTGGATATTGGTGGCCACCCGCCATGTCTACTTAGAACCCCGCCATTGTTTCTTTCAGCTTTTCAGCTTCCTTAATTGTATCATAGTTTACTATTTTTAGTAGTTTTTCAGGTCCTAAACTTCTGGAGCCGTTTTGAGGCCCTAAACGACATTTTTTGGCAAAATTGGGAGCAACATGGGTTCATGGACCACTGTTTCTCTCCTTGAAGTTGTAGTTCTCAGATAGATCTTTCCAACAAGATATTGTGCACGTCAAACAAAGATCGTATGCCAAAGTTACGACCCCGGGAAGTTGACATACCAATTTACCCAAACAGGGCCCACAGTTTGTCGTTTCATCTTCTAGGGTTAGGTTTTTGGATGTTTAGGGTTTTTTGTTGTTTCTCAACAATTAATAGGCCTTTGAGCCTCATTGTAACATAGTTTAGAGGCATGTAGCCGCCACATCTCTTCTCAGAGATAAGCTACCATCGCCCTAGCTAGTTTACTTCCATTTCTGTTTGTAAGCATATTTCAGTATTTTATAGTAATGAAATGAAGTATTATTTTTGTTGCATCTCTATATGTATGGTTATATTTGTAATTTGTTGCATTCCTATTTAAATCTAGATCAGTGGTATCAGAGCGGTTTGCTCTTTCTCTGTCTTTCTTTGCATGTTCCCAACGAGGTCGAGATATAAGGAGTTAGGGCTTAAACTGGTCAAACCTTTGCAAGACTAGCCTCGCAAATCCCAACGACCTCCCATGGTGGATGAAAAGAAAGACGAAGGGGTAGGAGATCCTATCAAAATCTTGCTCGAAGAGGCCATTGAGCGACAAAGGAACGCAATGATGGACAACTTTGCCCAGATCCTTCAGCGGCTACCCAGAGGCGACACGTCTACTTCTAGTAGCTACTCTGGAAGAGCCACACCCTTTAAGGTACAAGTTAACTTTGACATTCCCATATTTGAGGGTCAGATAAATGCAGATGCCGTAGATAAATGGTTAAATCTACTAGAAGGGTATTTTTCTGTTCATGATTTTTTACGGCCGGTAAAAGATTACTTTCGCTCTTCTCAAAGCTGCCCCCCACGTCAAGGATTGGTGGGAAACCTAATGCAAGTAGAAGGATGAAAGTACAGCCTCACTATTTTTAGCTGCACCCACTTGGAATTCATTCCGGACTACCATCAAGGAGAAGTACTACCCTGTCGGAAGCTATGAGGATCAATACATAAAGTGGACCATGCTACGACAGGGAAGGGACCAAGACGTGCCGGATTTTAGCCATATTTTCCATACCCTTCACACAAAGTTGGGTATGAAGGATTTGAAGCAGCATTTGGTACTCAAATACCACAATTGCCTTCACAAGTACATCCAGGAAGAAATAGAATTCCTGAACATCTCCTCGCTCGGCATGACATACCGATATGCCGTCAATATCGAGCAAAAGTTTAAATAGAAGAACCGAGACTTTGGATTTGTGAATCCGAAGCAAGGGAAAGGTTCCCCCAAACCGTAGAACAAAGGACAAAGCCAAGGTGGGGAGACCTAAGACAACCCGCCAAAGCCACAAGCAAAGAACAGTGCTGCGAAGCCGAAAAATGACACATGTAAGTGGTGTGAGTTCCATAAGAGCTCTACTCACAACACAAGTGAGTGTTGGGCCAAGCAGTCACTGGTGGCCAAGCTAAAGATTTCAGAATCAGATGCATGTTCCAACTCTGAGTCAAAACCTGACAAGGGAAATGACAAAGGGAAGTAGATTATCGATGTAGAGCCCAATGCCACTATTTCCACCATGAAGATCCAGAGGAGGAGGAGTGTCTCTTCCACTCACAGATGTGGGTAAAGGGCTCCCCGCTACAGTTCATTGTCAACATCGAGAGCCAAAATAACCTCATTTTGGCAGAGGTCGTGAAGCAGATGGGCTTACCAACCACAGCACATCCACAACCGTACACCATTAGGTGGCTTCACCAGGGACGGGATCTTCATGTGAGCCAACAATGTCGCCTTCCATACAACATCAAGCCCTTCACGGATGAGGTATTGTGTGACGTTGCTCCCCTTAATGTTTGTGATGTATTATTAGGACAACCATACTTGTGGAAGTGACATGTTGTGTATGAATCAAGGCCCCGTGTTGTTATTGTTACTTTGGGAAATAATTTGTACAGGATACTGAAGGTAGCACCGCCTACCACCATCTCTTTGGTTACTGCAAAACAATGCAGTAAGCTCATTTCCAAAACTGGGAAATTTGTTTTCCTGATGATACGCCCTCAAGGAAAGAAGAAGACAGTGGCCACAACCTCTAGACAGGGCCCCTTCGCACGAAAACTACATATGGACAAGGTCGTGGAGGAGTATGAGGACATCTTCACCTCCCCTGCAGGGGTTCCTCTACATTGTCAGGTGAAGCACTCCATCAATCTTACCCCAGGTGCGCCGCTACCCAATTGACCAATCTATCGGTGCTCCATTTTGGAGAACGATGAAATCAAGAGGCAGATTTAGGAGCTGCTGCGGAAAGGTCACATCCGCCCGAGTTCTTTGCCCTGTGGGAGCCCGATCATGTTGGTATAGAAGAAGGATGGGACTTGGAGACTCTGTATTGATTATCGGGTGCTGAACAAGATCACTGTCCATAATAGGTACCTGATCCCATGGATTGATGACCTCCTGGACCAATTGAAGGGGGGGAATATTTCAGCAAGATCAATTTGAAATTAGGATATCACCAGGTACCAATCGAACCCTCCGATGTGTGGAAGACTGCCTTCAAAGCCAAGGAGGGCCTTTTCGAATGGTTGGTTATGGCTTTCGGATTGACAAATGCTCATGCAACCTTGATGATGCTAATGGATGACATCTTGCAGCCATTCATCAACTCATTTGTAGTGGTATACTTGGATGACATCCTGATCTTTAGCTAGAGTTGGGAAGAGAACCTCCACCACATCTGACAGGTTCTCCAAACACTGTGGCAACACAAGTTATGTGCCAATTTGGAGAAATGCATTTTTGGCATTACCCAGGTTCAGTATCTAGGATACGTTATTTATTAACGGGGGGTGCATGTTGATCCAGCGAAGAGCCAAGTCATTCGGGATTGGCCATCTCCAAGCACTCTGACAGAGCTCTGCAGCTTTCTAGGTCTTGCCAACTTCTATCGCAGGTCCGTGTTAGGATTTTCTCATATCACTTGGCCCTTGAGTCAAGTCACCAAGGGAGGAGTGAAAGAAAAACTCTTTTGGTCTGAATCTCAACAGAAGGAATTCACAGAGTTGAAAGATCACCTTTGCTCGGCACCAGTGCTCGCATTACCAGACTTGTAACAACCATTTGAGGTCAAGATAAATGCCTTTGACTATGCTATTGGGGCAGTCCTTACTCAACACGGGCATCCAGTGGCATATCACAGTGAGACACTTTCAAACACACTTCGGAAGTATCCCACTTATGACAAAGAGATGTATTCCATTATGCAGGCCTGCCAACAATGGAAGCATTACATTTTGGGGAAGGAAACAGTCATCCACATAGACCACCGACCTCTGTAGTTCATACAGACCTAAGGGAAATTGCAAAATGATCGCCATCAGAAGTATTCCCCATACCTGCAGTAGTTCCATTTGAATATAAAGTATAAGGAGGGCAACACCAATAATGTTGTAGATTGCCTCAGTCGACCACTGATCATGGCATTAACCACCGTGCTCAACTCTTGTGGGCACGAGACATCTGATTGGCCACTTCTTTACAAAAGCGATCCGGAATTCGGCCACACATACCAGACACCCTTGGAGGGTCAGCATGTTCCATATTCTCACCTCTAGGATGCCTTGTTATGCTACCTGGGTCACCTTTGTGTTCCTTCAAGCGAGCATGCCAAGATGATTTGGGAAGCACACTACAGTCGAGCTGTTGGGCATTTTGGGGTTGAGAAAACAGTGGCAATACTACATAAGTATTTCTACTGGCCAAATCTTCGACAGGATGTCAGGAAGTACATCAGATCATGCACTACCTGCGCCATTGCCAAACCAACCATCAAGAAGCAAGGCATTTATACCCCGCTGCCTACCCCTAGTCAACCTTGGGAATCCATCTCCATGGATTACATGTCGGGCCTTCCTTCTACTAAGCATGGAAACGACTGTGTTTTTGTGGTCGTCAACAGGTTCTCAAAGATGGCCATTATGGCAGCCTGCAAGAAGAATATCACAGAAGAAGCCACTGCTAAACTCTTCTTTGAATGAGTGTGGGTACACTTTGGGATCCCATAGTCTATCATCTCAGATCGGGACAACAGGTTCCTCAGTATATTTTGGTCCAATCTCTAGTCGATGGTGGACACCAAACTCACTAAGTCCACAACCTTCCATCCTCAAACTGATGGCCAAACAGAGGTTTTCAATAGGATGATCATACACATTTTGTGCATGTACAACTCAAAGCATCCACTCACCTGGGATAAGAGCCTCCCTTATGTTTAGCACAGCTACAGCCGGGCTCTCCATAGCTCGACTGGCCACAGCCCTTTTCAGGTGGGCTTGGGATTCCAGCCACTATGTCCCATTGATGTGGCCATTCCATTTGCAGCTACTCATGCAAATTCGGCTCATGTCCAGTCTGAAACATATAAGGTAAACAACTTCATTGAGCACATCCAACATATTTTCCAGCAGGTCCATGACATTTTGGAGAAATCAAATGCCAAGTACAAGCAATGACATGATCAACATCAGGTGCCACACAATTTTCCGGTGGGCAACAAAGTTTGGTTTCATTTACAAAAGGAACGCCTTATCGAGCTTATCGGAAACTTAGACCACTCTGATATGGTCCTTACACCATTACCAAGCTTGTGGGAGACAATGCATTTTAGCTCAGCATTCCCCCATTCTTTGGCCTGCACCCAGTGTTCAATGTGGACAACCTTCGGCCATACTTTCCACCATTACTAGACACATCTGACATTGCAGAACAGCTCACACCCACAGAGTTAAATCCAGATTGCATGGAACAAGCTGCAACTGATCGGATCATGGACACACAGATCAAGCACACTCACCAACAAAATATCCAACTATATTGAGTTGTCAAAGCAGGCCAACTCCTTCACCAAGGTAACTAGCTGACCAGGGACCAAGTTCAGCAAAAGTTTCCTCATCTCATGGAGGAACTCAACACAATGGGACCATTGCTTATGTTGGGCAGCAGATCCCCCCATAGTGGGTTTTTGGGGCTTAAAGCTGAGTTTTGGTTAATATAATGTAAAGACCCCGCAAAATGTGGGCGCGGAGCGCGAGAGTCTAGGGTTGTCCACCCTAAAATATTGTAATTTAATATAGAGTGTGTCGGCCTCCCCATGGTCCACGGACCATGGGAATGTATAAATAGAGCGAGGCTCTAAGGATAGAGTTCAGTTTATTAATAATTGATCTTAAGTGATATGGGTTTTTGAATATTCGCTTTGAGTCTGTAAGTCTGAGTCTTGGGTGGTAGTAGTAGAAAAAGGCTCTACAACTAAGTGCGTAGAGGCACGGTCGAGTCCACAGCTATGTGTGTGGACCCCTGCAGTTGAGTGCGCAAGGCGAAGTTGGGATTGTAACGGAACAAAAGTTAATAAAAGCTAATTTGATTCTGAAATATTGTGCATCTATTTGCAGATTTGTATGTTTATGCTTCTATTATATGTTTATGCATCTCCTTACTGTTTATGATTACGCACACTTGTTATGAATGTTGAGTGATTGATAAGAATATTGGACCCACAAAATTAAGTTAAGATCGATAATAATAACGCAGTAAGGATAAAGGATCTAGACCGTGCCTCTTATAGAGCTACGCGAAGGTTCGACAGCTGCGTGGAGTAGTGTAAGCGCACAGGATTAGGTCACGAACTTGCCAGACTTCATCAAGACATCCCTAGGGTGCAGAAACCTAGGACTGTTGCCGAAAGGGCTAGTAATTTTGGGATTTGTTTGGCTGAAACACTTCTAAACTTGGGTTAGGCCCCAACAAGCCAACAAATGGTTCTATTGCCAGGACCGGGATCTTCCTAAGGGATGTCTGATGTCGAAACATGGGAACCCTATGAAGAAAAAATTGAATATTGGTTGGATCAGAAGCTTCACGAGTTCATGATACAGGAAAACAGAACTTTGTAGATATCTAAGAAGAAGTGGCTGGATTACTACATATATACGGAAATCCATGAGATCTTCTTCGCATCCTTCTCTTCAGAGCTATATGATTGGATCGCGAGGTTAGCAGACAGTCAAGGAAGATATAAGCTCGACCAACCGATAGTGTGAACTCCGGAGCTGATGAGCAGACTAGAGGCATCATAAGATAAGACTGTGTGGGCCGTGGACCATTAGCTCAACCGGATAATAGGAGGGTTTATCACTGAGTTCGCGATAGACACGACTGTGAGCTATAGCAAAGCAGAATGACGTTTTCTCAAGGGACCGCAAGGTAGGTACATCAAATCCCTGAATACCTAGATTAAGATGTTGTTATCTGTGAAAAATGGGTTATGCGAATACATTAATGATTGGAATGATGCGGAGTGAAAGGATCTACAAAGGGATCGAAGGGTTAGGAAACAGTTTGTTAATTTCACCTCCGCGAGCGAGCGAGGAAGAGCACGCTCGGGTTTCCCCGAGAAGTGCGGTCAATTTGATAAGGTAACGCATTCCGCAGTTATCACCTCCACTTATGCCTTCACCCGTCTCACCTATTTCACCTCCATCTTCACACACCCCACCTCCACCACCCCCATAGTTTAGCATGGCAAGCGCGATCAAGCTACCCATATTAAGAGGAGTAGGGAATGAGGATCCGGACCAGTTCTAGTTCGTGGTAAGAACAATTTGTGAAGCACAAGGGGTCACAGAGGACAACATTAAGAAGGCCACATTGGTGAGTGCGCTGCAGGATCGCGCACCGACATGGTATATCAAGCACTCGAATGATCACCCAAATGCATGAATAGCAGAGATCCAAAATGTGCCGAACAGAGAATTTAGCCGGCCGAAATCAGAGACACAGTCGATCATTGGATTTAAAGAGATCACGATGCTTCGAGTCGAGACCCCCTGGGATTTGGATCAGAGACTGAAGAGTACGATCTGCAAGGCTAATATGATGCTAACAGATGCGCAGCACCGTGCGTGGTTTGTGGCATCCTTGAAACCACACTTGAGGAAGGCTCTCTCACAGTAGAAGCTTTCGACCCAGGGAGAAGCATTGGAAATGGAAATGAGGCTGCATGAAACATCGATACAGGATTCAATATTAGGAGTCCAACATATCCACACGCAACTGCAGAACCTATGCTTGGAGATGCAGAGTTTCAAGCAGGATAGGGCGCCATGGCCAGACGCATGCAAAGAAGTGTGGTGCATAAAATGTAAAGGCCAGGGCCACGACAAGGATCATTGTCTAGTATTCACAAACTACTTGCCAGGAGGGGGACCAATGCCATTAAGACTAGTGGCACAGGCAAGGCCATGCTCTGGTGTGCAATCAGTTAGGCGGGAGGAAACCACACGACGAACAACTGTCACTTGTTGCAGAAGTATACACAGACTCCCTAGCAGCTGTTTTGCAATTTTTGTAGATCAGTGGGCCACGACAAGTGTACTTGTCGCAGCTATGAGTTAATGATGGAGCGGACCCCAACATATAGAATGCAGACGACAATGCGAGGCCTTGACCCAGCCATGGGGATGGCACGCGCTGCATTTCAAGGCCGAGGTCGAGGACGAGGAGGAATGGGGCCAGGAAGGGGCCGCGGACAATTAATCTGTTACAACTATGGAGGACCAGGGCACTACGCCCGCGATTGTACCAACCCGACGAGAATATCTTGTTTGTACTGTGAGCAGTTTGATCATGAAATGATAGATTGTCCTACGTTGATCGCACAGATGCACGAGAAAGGGGTACTACAGCCTACTTCGACTCAGAATATCCAAATGATGAGGTCTGGACAGCACGAAGAAGACCCCAATGTAAACATGATGCTCAGAAGTGGCGTGACCATAGGGGAAGATAAGGGGAAGCAGCTTGAGGAAGATACATGGGTTCACAAGGCTCCTACAAAGGAACCTAAGTTTGACTTGGAATGCGCAAAGGAGACATTTATGGAAGCTAAGAAGAGCTTCGCGGAGGCCTCTACTTCAGGTAGTAAGGATCAACCAGAGACAGGAATGGATCCTTCTATGCTAACTACCTTTTTAGAGACATGCATGAAATTGTTGCGTGATAATAAGGCGGTTAAAGGACTACAGGAGTTGATAGCTAGGTGCGTAGGGTCAAGGGAACCATGCATAGTCCAGAAGTTGGGAAAGCATGCATTGCGCACCGGGAGGGAAATGAGATTGATGGCAAAGATTGGCGAATATGAGATGGATCAGGTAATCCTAGACTTGGGTTCAGACATGAATGTGTTACCAAAGCATACATGGGAATGAATGGGAAAACCCGCGTTGCAGTGGTGCCCCATTCAATTGCGGATGGCGAACCAACAGAAAATTTTACCCATGGGGAGATTGCAAGGGGTAACAGTGGCTATCGAAGGTGCAACCCTTACCCCACGTTGCTAGGAATAGACTGGGCCACTGATATGAATGGAGTCATCAACCTGAAGAAGTGGAAGATGATATTCAAGAAAAAGTCCCTATGCGTATTCATTCCACTAGATCCAGCCGAAGGGGCGCGCTACACTGAACCTGTGTGTGACGATGGAAGTGACGATGAGCTGGATTGTATCTACAAGATAACTGCATGAGATCAGGATTGGGTGAATCCGACTGTAGATGGAAGAATCTCATGGGAGCGCGCAGGTTCCTGCACCTCGGATTCAGACAAAGAAGACGAACGCTGGCACAATCGGTTGAATGAAGTAACAACGCTGAATTGCAACATGATGACTAGATCACTGCGTTGCGTAATAGCCCAGGCCCGAGATCTACCAACATATGATGGATTGATAGTGGTGGATGAATTCTTGAGCAAGCTTGAGAGCGCAATACTGGAGCAACAACGGTTCGATGCAATGAAATGGGCGTTGCGTGCGACACCTATGCATTGGTGGGGAACACATCAAGGAAACTTTGAAAACTAGCACGGCTGTAGAAGGATGATGCGACTACGATTTGGGAAACCAGAACTATGGCTAGCAGATAAATACGATGGACGCAATGACCCACGCATGCACCTCGTAAAATGGACCAAGGCCTATGGAGAAGAGCCTCAACCTGAATGGGTACACTTATTCTATCATACCTTGGATGTCATACCCATGAATTGGTATACTAAGACGAAACTTTGACATGGTACGAGGGAACGGGATGTTTTGCACGAGGGATTTTTGTTAACATTCACATTTGAAGACCGATGGTCAGATACTGTTGACAACGCGTTACAAGCCGTGAAGGCCGTCATCTTCAAAATACCATAGGAACCATGGGAAGAATTTCAACCAGCATGGGCAACCCAGTTAAGCCATGCCCTAGAATGTTATAATGTACAAGTAGAGGAGGATGATGACAACCCCCGAAATATTAATATTCCAGAAACTGAAGGGTGTCACGAAGTTCGAGGACCATCAATTGAGGACCCCGACATCACTGCACCACTAAAGACGAAGCAGGTAAACATTGGTACAGACACAGAGCCGAATTACGTGACACTTGGGAACTATTAGGACGATGCGATAGTAGATAAGGTCGCCGAGTTACTTCGCGAATATCAAGATTTGTTCCCAACCAAAATCACGGATTTAAAGGGGATCATTGGCGACTTAGGGATGATGAAGATCACTCTGAAACTAGACGTGAAGCTGGTTAAGCAGCGACCTTACTGTTTGAATCCGAAGTATAAAGAAAAGGTCCGCGAAGAATTAGACAAAATGCTTGCAGCCAGAATTATTGAACCAGTGGAAGAATCAGACTGGGTGAGTCCTATGGTCGTACAAGAGAAAAAACAGAAGGGAGAAATTAGAATCTACGTGGACCTCAAGAAGCTTAATGACGCCTATTTTCACGATCCATTCCCGACACTGTTTACAGATGAAGTATTGGAGAATGTTGGCGGACAAGAAGCTTACTCATTCACGGATAGCTTCTCAAGGTACCATCAGATCAAGATTGCACCAGAAGATAGAAGTAAGACAACCTTCACAACCAAATGGGGTTGTTTTCAATACACCATTATGCCCTTTGGACTCAAGAACGCGCTAGCGATATTTTCACGTGTAGTAGTGGTCACATTCAAGGAATACATCCACAAGTTCTTAGAGGTCTATCCGGATGATTGGAATGTATTTTGGCTATTTAAACACCATATAGCGAGCTTATGGTTGATGTTGGATACTTGCCGATGACACCAGATTGCGTTGAATATTAAGAAGTGCACCTTCCTAGTCCCCTTTGGAAATCTACTTGGCCATGTGGTCTGCAAATAAGGCCTGATGGTGGATCCTGCAAAGATTGTCGTTATTCTCAATCTGGAAGCGTCGCGAAGTGTCAAACAACTATGCGCCACGTTGGGGCACACTGGTTACTATAGAAAGTTTATTAAGAGCTATGCACAAATCACAGCACCAATGGAACAGTTGTTGAAAAAAGACGCTACATATTGTTGGAATGATGATTGTAAGAAAAGTTTGGATGTTCTGAAGGAAAAAATGGCATCCGCTCCCATTTTGGTCTTCCCAAAATGGGACATCGAATTTCATGTACATGTTGATGCGTTGTGTATCATGCTAGGCGCTGTATTGATGCAGGAAGGTGCGGAGGGCGTGGATCACCCGATTGCGTTCATGAGTCGGCAGTTGTCCAAAGCCAAAAAGAACTATTCTACTACTGAGCGCGAAGGATTGGCAATGGTATACACACTCCAAAAATACTGCCACTATCTACTTGGTGGGCACTTCAAGATGTATACCGATCATTCCGCGTTGAAATACCTAGTGAACAAGCCTGTGTTGGGGGGGTGCATATGCAGATGGCTGTTACTGTTTCAAGAGTATGACTTCGAGGTCATCGTAAAGCCGAGACACCTAAATGCAGGACCAAATCACCTATCACGAATTGAGAACGGCGAGGAGCCAACAAATTTGGAGGAAGGACTACCTGATGCACAGCTCTATGCAGTGCATGTCGCAGACGGCCACTTCAAAGATATAATCCATTTCTTAACCACAAGGACTGCACCACAGGGATATTTAGTCCAGCAGAAGAAGGAATTGGTGGTACACACGGCGGATTTTTCTGTCATTGTGGGGCACCTCTACAAAATGGGAAACGATGAAATATTACGAAGATATGTACCTGAATTTGAACAAGGGTAGATCCTTGCGGAAGCACATGGAGGGCCTACAGGAGGACACTATGCATGATGAGCGATGGCACAGAAGATTCTTCGCACTGGGATATGGTGGCCAACACTACATCAGGATTCGAAAGCATACTGTCGAGCCTGCGACCTATGTCAAAGGATAGGGAAACTATAAAGAAGGGATGAGATGCCACTCAATCCACAGATGATGCTACAGCCATTCGAAAAATGGGCAATAGACAATGTGGGGCCAATCAAACCTCAAGGGAAGACTGGTGCGTGCTACATCATCACTGCAACAGAGTACTTGACTCAATGGGTGGAAGCACAACTGGTTAAGGACCGCACGACCGCTACAGCTGCGAAATGTTTTTTCAACAACGTGTTGACACGGTTTGGGTGCCCGAAAATTTTAATGAGTGACCATAGAACGCACTTCCTAAATGAAACTATTAGCGCACTCACTGAGGAGTTCCAGGTGTATCATCAGCAAAGTATACCATACCATCCACAAGCTAATGGGACAGTAGAAGCATTCAACAAGATTTTGGAGACTGCGCTGACCAAAGTGTGTAACACGCAGCGAAATGACTAGGACTTGTGCATACCTGCCGTATTATGGGCATACAGAACTACATGCAAGAAGTTGATGGTTCAGACACCTTTCAAGTTAGTATATGGCATAGAAGCAGTCATGCCAATGGAATACATAGTACCCAGTTTGCGGATAGCAGCGATGACAAGCATGTCAAACTACGAAGCTTTGGAAGAAGGTTCGCGCAATTGGAATAACTTGAGGAAGAATAGTTTCTGGTGGGATTCCATCAACAGGTACAGAAACAGTGCGAGAAATCTTGGCACGATCGGCATATCAAGTTGCACACGTTCAAGATAAATGATTTAGTGTTGTTGTATGACAACAAGTTCGAAAAATTTCTTGGAAAATTCTGAATGCATTGGTTGGGGCCATATGTGGTAAAAGAGGTCACAGACGGAGGTCTGGTCCAGCTAGTCAAACTTAATGGAGAGCCCTTCCCAGGAAGAGTAAATGGCAGTCACCTAAATCCCTACAAGGGTGGGCCGGCTGTCTGACTAACCGATTGAAGCACAGTCTTTGCGACCCGAGGAGCTAGATAGAGGTGTGGGACTATACACACAGGTACTAGAAGTTGGCATCGCAGTAGAAGATCAAGTCAAATGCAAATGATTCTAAAGCAGAAAGGGATCAAATTCAGAAAAGGGCAGCATGGTGAGTTACGGATCTTCACGCTACACAAGCACAGATTGCATGGACTTCGTGCGAAGATCACTGCACCATCCGAGTGACTCGGGACGAGTCACGATGATTGTGTTGGGGGCTTGTTGGGCAGCGGATCCCCCCATAGTGGGTTTTTGGGGCTGAAAGTTGAGTTTTGGTCAAAATAATGTAAAGACCCCGCAAAATGCAGGCGCGGAGTGCGAGAGTCTAGGGTTATCTGCCCTAAAATATTGTAATTTAATATAGAGTGTGTCGGCCTACCCATGGTCTGCGAACCATGGGAATGTGTAAATAGAGTGAGGCTCTAAGGATAGAGTTCAATTTGTTAGTAATTGATCTTAAGTGATATGGGTTTTTGAATATTCGCTCTGAGTCTGTAAGTCTGAGTCTTGGGTTGTAGTAGTAGAAAAAGGCTCTGTAGTTGAGTGCGTAGAGGCCTGGTAGAGTCCGCAGCTGTGTGCACGGACCCTTGTTGCTGAGTGAGCAGGGCGAAGTTGGGATTGTAACAGAACATAAGTTAATAAAAGCTAAGTTGATTTTGAAATATTGTGCATCTATTCGCAGATCTGTATGTTTATGCTTCTGTTATATGTTTATGCATCTCCTCACTGTTTATGATTACGCGCACTTGTTATGATGTTGAGTGATTGAGAAGAATATTGGACCCACAAAATTAAGTTAAGATCTATAATAATAACGCAGTAAGGATAAAGGATCTAGACTGTGCCTCTTACAGAGCTACGCGAAGGTTAGACAGCTGCGCGGAGCAGCGTAAGCAAGCAGGATTAGTTCACAAACTTGTCAGAGTTCATCAAGACATCCCTAGGGTGCGGAAACCTGGTTCCAACACCCTCCCATACTACCTCAAGTGAGACCTCAGTCCACGCTCCATGGACTGTTGCCGAAAGGGCTGGTAGTTTCAGGATTTGTTTGGCTAAAACACTTCTGAACCTAGGTCAGGCCCCAACAAGCCAACAGCTTCCTAGGGAAGGAGGAATGATCCAGGTGGATATTGGTGGCCACCCACCAAGTCCACTTGGACCCCCACCATTGTTTCTTGCAGCTTTTCACTTTCCTTAATTGTAGCACAGTTTAATATTTTTAGCAGTTTTTTGGGTCCTCAACTTCCGGAGCCATTTTGAGGCCATAAATGACATTTTTTGGGAAAACAGGGAGCAACATGGGTCAATGGATTGATTTTTATCTTGCCAAAGTTGTAGTTCTTGGATAGATCTTTCTAATGAGATATTGTGCGTGTCAAACGGAGATCGTATGCCAAAGTTACGACCCTGGGAAGTTGATGTACCAATTTACCCAAACGGGGCAGAGAGTTTGGCGTTTCATCTTCTAGGGTTAGGTTTATGGATGTTTAGGGTTTTCCATTGTTTCTCAATAATAAATAGGCCTTCAAGCCTCATTGTAACACAGTTCAGAGGCATGTAGCCGCCACATCTATTCTCGAAGATAAGCTACCATCGCCCTAGCTAGTTTACTTCCATTTATGTTTGTAAGCATGTTTCAGTATTTTACAGTAATTAAATGAAGTATTATTTCTGTTTCATCTCTATATGTATGGTTATATCTGTAATTTGTTCTGTTCATGTTTAAATCTGGATCAATTGAAAATCATATCTTTTTTTTGGTGGTGATATGGAAGATATCCTTGTGCAATTAGGAAAGCAACCATAATT
Organism: Pinus tabuliformis; assembly: GCA_031772625.1. Lineage (NCBI taxonomy): Eukaryota > Viridiplantae > Streptophyta > Pinopsida > Pinales > Pinaceae > Pinus > Pinus tabuliformis. The sequence goes on from CM062818.1 coordinate 1,775,063,910, forward strand.
TTGAAAAAAGACAACAGTCATGGGTCGTAAAGCACAATTGAAGCAAATTAAGGAAATGAATCAAAAAGAAAAGAAAAAGATCGTTGCCATGATTAGAGAGGTTCACGCCGCAGCCAAGGAACTGAGAAGTCTAGCAAAAGACAAAGAAGAGATCGAGGGTGATTAGTGTAGCTTTGATTTGCTACCACCACCTATGTTTACTGGTAAATATTTTGATTTTTGGGTTATCAAAATACTAACTTTTCTTTGAACTAAAGAGTTAACTAAGTACAAGTATAATAACCCATATGATGAAGTATGTGATGTTTTAACATTGAATTTTATAAAACAGGGATTAGATGAGGAGTTTTTGTGCAAGGTAGCAAAAGATACAACTTCCAAGGAAGCATAGAAGATCCTGGAAGTAGAATTTGGTGTAAGGGGGGGTAATCAAGTCGAAGATCGTAGTGTCGTATAGTCTGTTGTAGAAGTGCTTGAAGATGAAAATGAAGGTGGATCTGTAGCAAGGAATGTATAGAAAGATGAAGAATTTGATTAATCTCACTTGAAAGTGCATCACACTGTTGACAGTGTGTTACCAATAGGAGTTGACTTTGGCATAGATAATGCTACCAATGGAGAAGTAATTGGTTCAGTGGATCCAACAATTGAAATTGCTGATGTTAACTTTAATGAAGAATAATTCACCAGTGATGAGTGGTTGCAAATGATGCAACAAAAATGTCTTATTGATATGTTGTTATTTGGCTAGAGAAACCCACTTGTGCCTAGAAACCAAGTAGAAGAAACCATGTTTGCAGAAGCAAGGTGGAGAATCAAGATTATTAGGCATCAACAAAGTTAAAGAAGGAAGAAGAGAAAAAATCTCCCATTCTAGAGAAGAATGAACAAAACCAATATGGTTTTGAAAATGTTTTTCATGTAAACTTAACATTCATTTTTAGTGTGCAGATGTTTGAAGCAACCGAGATTAAACAACAAAATTTGAAGAAGAATTAAATATCCTTGAAGCATGGCTTGAAACACCATGTGTTGATGATGTCTACATAGAAGTTGAACCAATGAATGTTGAAGACAACACGGACATTGTTGAAAATGAAAATGTTAATGAAAATTTCATGTATTGGAGTCCTGAAGAGATAAAATTCTATTACGAACTTATGTTGCAGCAAATTGATAATTAGAAGATTGATGATGAACAAAAAATTATAGAGGATGACAAGTGGCAGCAGTCCACATACAAGTAAATTTTTGAAGACATAGAGGACATCCATGGACAGCCTGAAATGTTTTTCTACATTTTTATGATAAACAAAGATATCACGATGGAAGAGTTGCAACATCAAATGAAGAAACTGAAACTTGGAACCTACAACAAAATGAAAAAGATGAAATAGTTCAGAGGACGCATGATTTGGAAGAAGAGGAAAAAAAATCTAGCCCAGGAATTGATGTTAAAGTTTTTGAGTCATTGTAAGCCTAGCTGAGACTTAGACCAGTAGACATGTTTAAGTTATGTTGAGTCAAGGTTAAAATTGTCAGTCGTAATTATGGGGGAGTGCTCGAAATAATTACTCCCGAAAGATCTACACACTGCCACAACTTTGCACACCACCTCACCGCCATAGCTTGTTCAGTTTCCAAAGGTCACCAACACCATTCACTGCACCACCATTACCTCAACCAGTGTCGAAGAGGCACCACTGCCATGTCCTCTTCAAATTCGAAAGGGAAACACCACCAAACTGAAGAGGCAATTAACCGACTTAGTTCTTTGTATAAATATAGATGAGGCATAGCATATATAGGACAATCCAAATTGCACACAGCTACTGTGTTTTGTGTGTTGTTCTCTGAATTTTTTTCGCTGTGTGTGTCTTCACTGTGTGTGCTATGTAACTTTCAAGTTTTATAGAGAAAACTAATAATATTATTTTGGTTTATAATTTTTAACATAGTTAGTAAATATTATTATGTTGAAAGGCACTAATTACATTTGTATAGAAGAAAAGTTATTATGTTATGTTAAAAACCATGATTCATTAAATTAAATTACATAATATATATATTTTCCATAGTTACACGGGTGCCGCTCCCAGGCATTGGAGAGCACGTACCCCAAGCTCCCCCGCTCCTGGGAGCTTGGGAGTTGGTCGGAAATGCTCCAAAACCGCCAGGAGCTTCAATGGGTACTTTGGAGCTTTTCGGGAGCTTCACTGCAACAAAGTTTTGATGTTTTGGGAGCTTCAATGCAATGAAAAATTGCAAACTTAGGTGTATTTGATGTTGCAACTCATGGAACTGTGTGAAGGGAAGGGTATGTTGTTGGGTCTCGAACTAAGAGAAACAACCCATTTATGGAATGCCATTCTATCCAAATGAAGATGAGGCGTCTGGCCTATCCTGATCTTTGTCATTGCAAAACTATTCATTCTCCTCATATACACGGATGGTGGATGGATATAAAAGCATTTAGATAGACTGGACAAAAGATGGAATACTAAAGAAAAAAAAATAGTTGAAATTACGAAATATAAATATTATTAAAAAAACATTTTTTAATTCAATTTTCATATTTATTTAAGTATAAAATATATATTAACTTGGAAATTTACAATTTTATTATACAAATTCTCTTTAAAATAACGTTGGTTTTAAAATCTAGCGTTTTAATTTTTTAATTATGATTAATATATATTTTAGTTTTTCTTATCTCTATTATATATATATATATATATATATATTGGTGAGGTTACATCAGGGGCGAGGAATTGACCTAGTGACTTAACATATAATGTTGCATTAGATCACTTAATAATTGAGTAATAACAACCTGGTTTCGGATTTGGCAGTTCTATATGTTTCTTTGCTCGAAAGGAATTTGATTGGCAAATTGTTGATAGATTAATATTTTGATTTTTTTTGGCAGTGTTTCAAAGTTCAATCTTTTGCATATTTCTTTGCAAGATGGAATTTCATTGGCAAGTTTTTGGATGGAAATAAATAAATTATTTTATTTTTATTTTTAATATATAATATTGTTTCCCTTCCCAACTTGGTGTTTCCTATAAATTTAGGCAAAACTTCTAGCCGTACCGCATACTTGTTCCCGTGTGCGTATCTGAAGTACCCAGGTACCAGAAACTTGTGCAACATAGATATTTTCAAATTATATTATATTTCTATAGACTAAGTTGCAATAACCTTGAAATTTAACTTTTAGATTCCCTTGGGGACTAAGCACGCTCACCTTTTAGGGTTGGAGTTGAAGACAAGGTTTTGGATTCAGGGTACCATGGCGGGGAGCGCTGGGGGGAGTGCTGCTCCCTCCTATAGTCGAGCAGTCACAGAAGGAAGTAAGGATGCGGGAAAGAAACATTTCAAAAAACCTCTGGAGAAGATTTCAGAAGCACGAAGCCAGGGGACATCTAGAAGAAGTGGAGATCAGGATCAGGAAGGGAATCAATAGGAAACTAGCAAAGAAAAGGAGAATGGAGGCAGCAGTGAAAGATCGGCTTCCATAAAGACAACTGGGGTCTACAAGCCCAAGTCAGGCATTATTCCCCGGGTCATATTGAGTGACCTAGCGATACAAGCACATAAGGATCATATGACGAAACATGAAATCATATGCAAGTTCATGGGGTTATGGCTGATGGAGAGGACATTACTTGTCTGGATAAGGAGCCATTGGAAGCCAAAGGGAGAAATACATTTACATCTAGGTTTTAAGGGCTTTTTCACAGTAGTGTTCACAAGCCTAGAGGACAAAGATAAAGTGTTTGAAGGGGGGCCCTATTTCTATGCTGCGATAGGACTCTACATGCAACCATGGATGATGAACTTTGTCCCGGAGCGTGAAACATTCACATCAGTATTGGTTTGGATCAGACTATATTCCCTTCCTCTAGATTATTGGCTACCAGAATCTTTGAAAACCATAGGCAACAAGCTGGGGAATTTTCTAAAGATCTCAGAGGCAACTCTGAAAGGAAGATATACCTCCTTTGCTTGAATATGTGTGGAAATGGACCTATCTGGAGCCCTTCCCGAAGCGATAATTTTAGAAGTATATGATGAAGAATGGGTGCAGACTGTGGACTATGAGCACATACCATTTAGGTGTCGCAAATGCCATCAACATGGGCATCTATATAGAGAATGCCCCACAATCAATAGGGAAGGTAACCAGAAACCACTGTGGAGAGAGATCACGAGGGTTTCACCAAGGTCAGGAGAAAAGGGAAAGGGGGAAAGCATCCACACAAGAAGGTAAATGAGGACAAACATACAAGACACAACAGCTTCAAGATCCTGGAGGAAGAAGAGGGGAACAAGGAGACAGTCCAGGACATGGAGAATGTAACAAAGGAGCAGGATAAGGTAGCTGACATGGAGGATATCACAGTAAACAACCAGCAAAAGGATGATCTACCAAGCTTGATGGAGATCAGCAGGGACCAAGAGATGACTCCAAGTGAAGCGGGAATAGAGGACCATGAGCTACAAGAGATTCTGGATAGGGAAAATCTAGATCTAGAGAAATTTCTGGAACAAGGAAAAATCATAGGAGTGGACTCCCTGCCAAAAGAGGACTATGACAAAGTACAACAGCTCTTTCTTTGGAGGTCACAAGTGAAGGGAGCTGGATTCAAAAGAAATCATGAAAGCCAGGAGCCAAGTGGGGTCAAGATGATGGAGAATTCACAGGCATAATCTCCAAAGAACTCAAGTAGGAAAAGAGGAAGAAAGAGACAAAATGAACTGCTGAACAAATGTGGAAAATTGTTGATCAACTCAGGTAAGATGACAAATCTTACCAGTTATTGCTTTACTAACCTTTCTTAATGAAGCTCACAACCTGTAACATTAGAGGCATAGGGAATAGGAGGAAACAAAGAAATCTTAGTAACAAAATGAAAGAAGAAAAACCAGACATGGTTTTTATTCAGGAGACAAAATGTTCGATGGAAAAGATAAGAGATATTCATAATAAGTGGTTATTCAAATATGAGTATTTAGAGGTTAAGGCAAATAACTCGGCGGGGGGATTCTCACTTTGTGGGACCCACAAAAATTTGGAATTCTGGATGCTGAAGCATCTAAGAACTATCTCTCCTTGATATGTCAACATGTAGGGGATAAGGATACATACATGATTACAAATGTTTATGGACCTCAAAAGCAAGAAGACAAACTCAAGCTTCTCACCTCCCTGGAGGATCTACGAACAAGACATCCCATTTTTCCCTGGATCGTTGCAGGAGATTTCAATATGATAAGATCTCTTTTAGAAAAAAAGGAGGCACTAGACAGCTAGGCAGAGACTCCATGGCCTTCCAGAACTTCATTATGAACATGGGTCTAGTGGATACTGAAACAATTAATGGAACCTACACTTGGAACGACAAAAGGGGAGGGGCTCATCAAGTTGCTTCCAAACTTGATAGATTCATTATTTCAGAGCACCTCCTTCTCACAGGAACCGCCATGACAGCTTCCATTCTGCCCTTTGGAGGATCAGATCATTGGCCTGTACAGTTGGAAGCCACCTTTATGGGCACACCAAGAAACAGACCTTTCAGGTTTGAAAATGCCTGGCTCTCACACCCTAATTTCACTAATAACATTGATAAATGGTGGAGAGAGGAGTTGAATATTCAGGGCACAAAAATGTACATGCTCCAGCAGAAACTTAAACATATCAAATCCCGTCTTAAAGCTTGGAACAAAAAGGAATTTGGAGATATCTTCAAAGCCAAAAGAGAAACTGAGCAGAAGCTCCAGGAGATCAATCATATCAACATCACAGAACCGAAGAGCAGCAAAAACTAACTGACTCTCTGCAGGAAGAATGGGAGGATCGATGCTTACAAGAAGAAATTTTCTGGAGGCAAAAATCAAGGATACAATGGATTAGAGAGGGGGAAAGAAACACAAAATTCTTCCATAAATCTACCATGGCTCACAGGGCACACAACAGAATCACAAAGATCAAAGATTCTCAAGGTATTAATCTTGTCTCTTACAATGATATGGAATCGGTCCTTGTACAACACTTCTGCAATATGGCAAAGGAGCCACTGGAGGATAGATCTATGTTCATTGACCATTTCATTCAGTATATCCCTCAGCTGGTTACCAGAGAGGACAACCACAATCTCAACAGGCCAATATCGGAAGAGGAGGTCAGTGAAGTGATTCATGAAATGCAGAATGGAAAAACACTAGGCCCGGATGGATTCGATGTAGACATCTTCAAAGCCTGCTGGGAAACTGTCAAACATGATATCTTCAAGGTTGTGGAAGACTCAAGAAGATCCAAAAAGGTACTGAAGGCTCTGAATGCATCCTTCATAGCTCTGATTCCAAAGCAAGAAGATGCCATGACTTCGGATGGTTTTCATCGCATAGCCTTATGTAATGTGGTGTATAAAATTATCTCCAAAGTAATAGCCAGTCGACTCAAACCACTTCTACCCTCTCTCATCTCGAAGGAGCAAATAGGCTATGTGGAGGGAAGACAAATCCTCAACAATATCATCCAAGCTCATGAGGTGGTACACTCTCTCAAAAGCAACAAACAAGCTGGTATGATCATTCAGTTGGACCTAGTGAAAGCCTATGACAAATTGAGCTGGTCTTACATAAGAGCAATTCTAAAAGCCTATGGTTTTGACCAGAATTGGATAAGGTGGGTCATGGCATTAGTTACCTCAACCAGTTTTTCCATACTGCTTAATGGAGCTCCATCAAGGACCTTCACACCCTCCAGAGGGCTCAGACAAGGAGATCCACTCTCACCGTTCCTCTTCATCCTCATGATGGAAGGGCTAGGTAAAGCGATTAAAATGGAAAATGCTGAAGGACGAATTCAAGGTATCAAACTTACCGTGGATGGAGAGGAAAACACACATCAACAATTTGTGGATGATACAATGTTGCAGGGCATACCCACAATCAAGGAAGCCAGAGCAATCAAAAACATCTTAAATGACTTTGCTATGGCAGCAAGCACAGAGGTAAGCCTTAACAAGTCCAAAGTTTTTTTCTTTAACACTAATATTGCTATTCAACGAAACATTACCAGAATTCTTGGATTTCAAAGGGAACAGCTACCTTCCAAATATCTTGGTATTCCTCTTATTGACAAACCTCTAAGCAAGAAAGTGTGGGAGCCAATATTAAATAAAATTTAGGACAAGGTTAGAAAATGGACATGCAGGTCACTAAATTTGGCAGGACGCCTCGTGCTCACATAGGCGACCTTGCAGGCCATTCCCATTTTCATGTTTTCAGCACTTCCTGCTCCTTAAGGTATTAAGCAACAGATAAGAAGCATACAAAGGGACCTTCTGTGGGGCAGAGGGGAAGAGAAAAAGAAGTGGGCCTTAGTAGTCTGGGACAAGCTCTGCAAGCCCAAGAGCCATGGTGGATTGGGGCTTCATGATCCTGAGACCCTCGGCAGAGTTTCAGGAGCCAAGCTTTGGTGGAGATGGATTAAGGAATAGAATGCCCCATAGGCTAATCTTTGAAAATAAAAGTATGCCAAGTACTGGCAGGAGAAGGATCACATTAGAATGTCAGGGCAAATCAGGGGCTCCCATATTTGGAACCTTGCCTGGGATAATAAAAATATTGTTCAGCAACATTGTTTTTGGGAAATCCGAGTGGGGTACCTTGCTCGATTTTGGGACGACAACTGGCAATAGGAACCCTACCTTTATAAGGCTGAACTTGCAACTCTCAAAAGTGACACAGATAGCAAAGGTATGGTTTTGGTAAAAGACTTTTGGGATCAGGGAAGGAATAATGGAAAATGGAGGAAGTGGAAGGATCTAGGATACAGTGATGAAAACTTGCTGAAGACCAAGGCAGAAGCACTCACCCAAGAGCTAAAGCATAGAAGGATTCTAGTTTCTTCCTCAACGGATCAATTAAAATGGGGAAAGAACACTAAAGGTAACTTTAACCTCAAAGAGGCTAAACAGGAAGTCACAGGATTTAACTTTGTGAATCCTGATCAAGTTTGGAAGAAACTTTGGCAAAGTCCACATTGGATGAAAATAAAGTTATTCATCTAGCTAGTGCATCAAAGGAAGATCTTAACTTGGGAGAATCTCCTTAAGAAAGGCTTCATTGGTCCTTCCAAGTGTTACCTATGTGGCACTCATGAGGAGATGATTGAACACCTTCTCAACCTCTGTCCTTTCACTTCAAAGGTGTGGCACTGGGTGGCCTCTATTTTTAGACAAACTGATAGGGATAGTCTTAGCATATCCAACACTCTAAAGAACTGGAGGAAAAACTTCTCAGGGAATGAGATAGTTAATAAAGCCTAGATTCTGGTTTCAGGTTTTGTCATCTGGAATGTGTGGAAAGAACACAACAGTCGGATCTTCAAAAAGAAAACAAGCAAGCCCCAACACATAATTGAGCAAATTCTAAGGCAGCTCAAAGATACAGTAAGAAGCTTGCTGAGGACCCTTCCTAAAGATCCTCCTCTGCCCTAAGAGGAGAGAATTATACTTCACTTGGGTCTCCAGTCTATCAATCCTCTAGGAATAATAAAGGCAGTGAACCTTATAAATAAGTGTGTTAACATTTGGAAGCCCCCTCCTTATGGTTTCTTAAAGGTTAATATTGATGGAGCAGCTAAGGGCAACCCAGGATTAGCAGGCTTTGGGGGTCCCATAAGAGATGATCACGGACAAATACAAAAAATCTTCCATGGCCACTTGGGGAAGGCCACTAATAACATGTCTGAGCTCATGGCATTAGAGAAATGCTTGGAAATCTTGGTCAATTCAAGTTCACACAATGTTATAATTGAAGCAAAGTCAGAATTAATTATTAGAGCGGCTAAGAAAATTAGCAATGGAACCTCTCCAGATAAAGTGTCGAAGCACTCGAAGCTTTTGCCGATGTTTTACTGCATCTATTCTCACTTGCGAACCCTTAAAATTGTCAGATTTGCTCATGTGAAAAGGAAAGCTAATATGTTAGCGGATTGATTGGTGAATGAAGGAGTCACAAATAGGGACAGGGATTCTAGGTATGCTTGGGATTCGTTACCCCCAGGCAAATTGCAGGAGGTCTGTCTCTGTCAGGCAACCCAGAATATGGAACTATGGACTAATAGAATAGATCAAAGGAACACAGAAGACCAGCGAGAGGATGAAGAACCCCACACAGTCTAACCCGCCTTGGTTCAGCTATTTTCCAAAGTCTAGAATCCTTTTGATTGAATGATGAAAGGATTGACTCGGATAGCTCCACAGGATGAGGTGTCCCTCTTCATATGGCTTAGGTGGTGTTTGACAGAGAATCTCGGTGGACGGGATTGGCTCAAGAACTGTCCGCTAGACAGAATTGAAGGACAACACGTGGCAAAAGGACGTGTTTGTTTTTTCCGCGAGTCAACCGTTCAAATACCACAAGCGGTATATCGGGTGGGGTTCGAATGGTTTCTAGTTTTTTTGAGTTTGGCTCCAATTCCACTCTTCGAGCGACACGTAGCAGAGCGAGGAGAGAGAAAACCGCCCTCATCGGGTGGTTAACTCTCGCGCTTCTCGTCCTTCCGATATTCACAAAGACCGTTGGATCTTAGTCAGTTGATCAACGGTGGCGATTTGTTTATGCTCGTTGGTCGAACCCGAAAAAAATTTAGAGTGTTATGCTTTTAATTTCCGTCGAGTATGTTTGATAGTTTTAAGTTTGGCTTGTGGCAGGACCTAATGTGGACCCATGGCGAGTCATTTGGGCCCTTTTGTGACCTCCAATTCGATGGACTAGCCCTCCAAGGAATTCTAGGCTCATTTGATGCACGGCAACACTACCAGATGACCTTGTGCCTTAAATGTTTGGTGGTTATCCCCGGCTTTCCTGTTTAGGTTTCTCTTAGTTTTGGGTGATTGATTTGGTTCAGCCTGCCCGACTTACTGTTGAACTTTGACAGAGCGAGTGAGGCTTCTTGTAAAATATGTATTTTTGACGAAGTTTAATAGAAAGCCCTACTCTTACTTGATAAAAAAAACCCTTGAAATTTAACTTTTAACTACCCATCTTCCATTAATAATTTTCAATAATGAAGTAATACCATGTGATTCAAACATTTTCTTGAAATTTAATTTTTAATTAACGGACTGTCTTTGTTGACATTAATAATTTTCAATAAAGAAGTAATGGTATGCGATTCAAACCTTTTCGGTGAATGGTAGATGTGTACAATGCTCTTTATATGTGCATGATGCACGGACCAGAGAATACATTTCTCTCTCATACCACACAGTAACGGTATGGAATGATAGCTATGTACAATGCTCTTTACAAGGACCGGAGAATACATTTCTCTCTCATACCACCATTTTGTATAAGGAGGTTTATGGAGCATCACTGTTTGCTATTCCCGTGACTGGGACAGGGCCACATAAATGCTTTCTTAGAGCTCTCAAGGGCTCTCGCTATCCACGCCCACAAAGTGTCCTTCCTCTCAACGCCTGTTGACATTTCCAGGATCAAGCCGTCCTAAGAGTTTCAGGAGTGGCACGGCCGGATCGATCTGCTGGAACTTCTGTTAATAATGATCAATTTCAGAAGATATGAATCGGCTCCAGACATATGTGAAAGGCAATGCCCTTCAGGGAATCGCTTTTCAAGAGAATCTGCTTGTCAAGGGATGGAAATATTCCAAAATTCCCAAGGCAATGTCCAAGATACCATCCCTGTGTAATAAGGCCATAGCTCAAACGATATCCATTCATCATTCTATTGGCTGTTACCATCCCAAATCCAGACAATGTCTTTGAGAGCCGGTCTCAGCTCTTGGCTGCACAACTTACTGTACTCCACCGTATCTCCCCCGGTCTTGTGAAGCTGCACCATGAAGAGCGAGGCTGTGATTTCAAAAATCTGGACATCGATGGACAAATGACCCTTCAGCCCCACCTCGGAACCCTGGAGCTTCATCTTGCAATCCTCAGTCTTCTTGACGCTGAATCTCAACACTTTGGCGATCTCCTCCAGCTTCGATATTATGGTCGACGCCGGTTGAGTTGATGTGAACCACAACTCCTGCTTCACGTTCTTGTCCTCGAATAACCCCGACAGATTGAACGCCGACGACAGGGATATTATGTCGAAGGCGTTGAAACGGGCCGGCTTCGGAACAAAGAACGCCAACTCGACATTGTCGGGTTGTGGGGGTTTGAAGCCCAACCGAAACCAGGGGACCTCCATGAGCTGCGTAACGGTGATCCTCGTCTGGGGATTGTGGTCCAGCAATCGGAAGATGAGCCGCCGGAGATCGGAGGAGAACCAGGGCGGGCACTTGAAGTTGCCCTTGTTGATTTTCTTATACAGTGCCAGAACACTCTCGTCCCGGAATGGCAGGTAACCCGCCCTGAGCACGAACAGTATGATCCCACATGACCAGATGTCGGCCTTCGCGCCGTCGTAGCCCTTCATCGTTATGACCTCTGGCGCCACGTACGCCGGCGTGCCGCACGCTGTGTGCAGAAGCCCGTCCGGTCTAAATTGCTCCGGTAGTGCGCTGAGCCCAAAGTCGCAGACCTTCAAGTCCCCATTGTCGTCTAATAACAAGTTCTCCGGCTTCAGGTCTCGGTGGTACACGCCCCGGCTGTGGCAGAAATTCACCGCGCTGATCAGTTGTTGAAAATACTTCCTCGCCTCCTCTTCTTTCAATTTCCCCTTTTTGGCAACCTTGTTAAAGAGCTCGCCGCCCTTAACGTACTCCATGACGATATAAATCTTGGACTCGCTGGCCATGACTTCGTAAAGCCGAACGATGTTGGGGTGTCGGACCAATTTCATTACGGAGATTTCCCGTTTAATCTGCTCGCTCATCCCGACCTCCAGGATTTTTCGTTTGTCCATTACCTTAATGGCAACGTTCTCACGGGTTTCGAGATTTCTAGCATGGTAGACCTTGGCAAACGTCCCTTTCCCCAACAGGCTCCCTAATTCATACTTTTCCATCAGAATATTGAGCTTCATCTTAATCTAAAAACTAAAATCAGAAATCCTTGTAGATTAAAACTGCTGCTCAGGCGTCTACGCCGTCTCAGGCCTGTCGAGTTTCTCTTCGGCACGTTCCATTGCACTTGCCGTAGTTGGCATGTGTTCTGGTAGAGCCCGGCATAGCCTGCGTAGGAGTTCTGAGAGCACGTACTTTATTATGGAAAACAAGTCTCCTAGTATAAACCCTTTAAATCCTGTTAATATTCGGGAAAAACACTGACTGTGAACGTATTCAACAACGTATCCAAGAGGGACTCGATCGCAGATTCACTTAACATTCTTAAGTGGCTATTTGGGCCCACTTTTCTGTCTCCGTTCGGATGTTGATATTCATTATTGGAATTATTTATCGGGTCCTAACTATGAGATAACTATGAGATAAGGAAGGGCTTTCTTTCCCCGCCTGGCCAAACCATGTCCGTATGAATGAATGAGTTGCTTTCGATTTTCAAGTTACGGAAAAAGAACGACAGTTGCCTAGGCTAGTCACTTCATTCGGTTTCTTCCTTGCCTGGCCCTCGACTCTTAGTCAGTTGTCCCAATCCCCTTTACCTCTCGTCTAGGTCCTACCGATACCTAGCTCCAACCCATAGCGGAAGTAATAGGTTTAGCGAGGAGGTTCTATATCTCTGTGGGAATAGGGGTATCTTAGGTGCATTCACTTGAACCTGACCTGTATTGAGGATGGTGTATTCGGAAAACCTTTGCAACCATAAACATATGTTAAGTGTGACATACGTCGTTGTCGCAGCGCCGTCTAGCCGACCAGAAACTTGTGTTAAGTCTGATATCCGTCGTTGGCGCAGCGCCGAGCCGACGGCTCGAGGAATTGAATCAAATTCAACGTACGCAACTACAGCACCGGGCAGATGCCAGCGTGTGCAATGGAATAAATGCACAGCAAAATGGTTAACGCATTGAAATTACTTTAAAAAAATATATTTATCACACACGATTAAGTTGTTCGCTCATTCACGGTACTCAGGGGTAGAGTCAATTAATTTGTTTTTAATTATTAAAATTTAAATAACCGTTAATATTTAATTTCGATTTAAATTAAAAATAAAATTATAAATATTAGTGTTATTAATAATGTGGTTGTTGTTAAGCTGTTAAGATTCAATTGTTATTAATATTATGATTATTTAAGAAATTTTATTTAAATAGTTTTATATTTTTAAAATTTATTTATTTAAAAAATATATATTATTTTTTATAAAAAATTTATGTTTTTTTTTCAATTTTCTCTAAGTTAGTGTTGCAAAAATTTTATATTTAAGGAAATGTGTAATTCTTTTTCTTTTTAAAATAAAAATAAAATATTTTATAAATAAAAACTGTCGCAATCATAATTAAAAACAAAAATAAATATATTTATTTGATTAGTGGTTAGTTTTAATTAAAAGCATTATTGTTGAAGGCTTCTTATTTCAGCTTAAGGTGGATGAGGATTTGTTGATTTTTTTTAATTGAGGGCCTAGATTGATTCTCAAGGGAATATGCTCAGCATATGCTTAGACTTAATGTTTATCATTGGTTATAGTGTATTATAAAGTTCATTATGTTGTATTGACTTTTAAAAAATTTTAAAAATTATAATCTTGTCATGTAGCTCATGGCCCACCAATTTCCTAGGGATTTGAGATTATTTCAATTCTAATAAGTTATTCCATGATAAGTTTCTCATTATTATTTATAACATTCATTTATATATAAGCAAATTTTATTTAGCAAAATGGTCCCTTACTTTTAATAAATTTAAAAAATTATATTTGTGCCAAGTGGTTCCCCACCCACCAATTTCCTAGGGATTTGAGATTATTTCAATTCTAATCATTTCCTCCATGTAAGTTCCTCATTATTATTTATAACATTCATTTATAATTTTTTTCTTAAGTTAAAGTTGACCCATCACCTTTTTATACATGATTAATAAAGTAAATGTGTTCATTAGTAAGACATTCTTAGTGTTGCGATAGTTTGTTTGGTTATATTTATGAAGTCTTCGTCTATATCAATCACATTAATATTTTTAATGTGGTCAACTTAAAAAAAAATGATAAAAACAATTAAAAGTGAAAAAAAAAAAAAAACGAAAATGAAATATTTTCTAAATAAAAAAATAATGTCAACTATAATTAAAAACAAAAATGAATATACCTATTTGATTACTTTAAATTACATTACAACTTAGAAGATGTAAAAATATTTTAGTCTCACACTCAACTACAAGTAAAATATTTAGATGTTAATGTGAAATAACAAAATTTTATATCAATTAAAAAAAAAGTATAGAAAATAAATATATTTCCAATTAAAAGTGTGGAAGATGTATAATTTTTATACTTATTAAAAATATTTCAATACAAGATTTAGATAAACTATTTAAATATCTATACTACTATATATATGAAAGAAAATAATTATATATATTGAAAGTGGAAAAAAAAAATTCTTAACATGAATTCCTAATAAAAACAATAAAAGAAAGGTGCGCAATTCTTTCAATTCTTAATATAAAATTAATATGTGGCATTTAAAAATATTAATAATAAATAAAAAAATGGATTATAAATAAAATATTTCAATCATTTTGGTTCTACTATAAAATAAATGTGAATATGGGAAAACCCCTTTTAGATTTGAATATTTGAGAGGTGTGCAATTCTTTCAATTCTTAATATAAAATTAATATGTGGCATTTAAAGAATATTAATAATAAATAGATAAAAAAATGGATTATAAATAAAATATTTCAATCATTTTGGCTCTACTATAAAATAAATGTGAATATAGGAAACCCCTTTTAGATTTGAATATTTGACTTCCCTAAAAAAACACATGTCCTTAACCATTAGTTACAATTTAATTATTTCAAAAAATGTAATATACTTTAGATATGTTATTAAATTTATGATTGTAATGTAATAAATAAGTGTTATGTAACAATAGTCATATGGTAGTTATTATGTAATATAATCATTAATATGTAATATTGATTAGTTATAGAACAATTGTTACATGATATTTATTTACTGCATTATGATAATATTTCTTATAATATACCTTAGGTATACTACATAAACCTTCTTCAAATTTAAGAAGATTACTTAAATTTGATGAGATTTTTTGAAATCACAAGGAAAAATTAGTCTTTTTGTATATTTTTCAATTAAAAAGTGTTTATTATCAGGGATATTCCTTCTATTAAGATTTTATCCTTAAATTTGAATGGGTTCCTAGATTTTCAAAAGTTTATCCACATAAAATCTGAGGAACCTTAAATTTGATTTGACCATTGGCTTGCCATTTGTCACTATATGTTTAGAAATTCAAGGCATCACCTAATAGACTAGGTCCTTCTTAAAAGATTATGCATTTCTCTAGATTTTAGCTAATTAATTATGCATCTAAAATATGAATAACAAATTGCAAGAGTCATCCTTCCCATTGGATAATAGATGTTATTTTGTGAAATTCCTCGGGTGCAGCCTAAGCAACATATATGCATCCTCCTAAAAATAACAACAATAGCAAAAAGTAAAAACAAAGACATGAATATTATCCATAACAGCAGAGTTATTCATGCAATGAAATAACCAACTCCACATTCAATGTCTGGACAAAAAAGAAATAATACTGCAGTGAACATGTAGTAGAAAGCAACATCAAGAGAAAGCACCAATAATAAAAAATGCTAAGGGCAAAAAAGTAGGAGGCCTAGCTCAAAAATGGATTAGGAGAAGAGTTAGTTGGTGATCTATCCCAAGCGAAGAAGAGAGTCTGAGATGAATTCCTGGAAGTGGATCAAGCCCAGCGAGGTAGAACATTTGCTTTCGAACAAAATTTCAACTTCCTTATTGTGCTCACGATAGATTTGAGAGAAGGAAATATGAATGAATGATTGCGATAGAGTTCTGATCTGCTGTTGCCAGGAGAGAAGATTCAGATTCTAGAGTTTACATCGGTTGTTGGCCTAATCGATAATAACTTTAGATTCCCCAAATATGGAAATGCTTGTCAATCCAATCCAGGAAGCACAATAGAGAGTGCCCCATAGGGCCAAAAGCTTGGCCCTAGTATTCGAAATGTTTCCACCAAACCAAAGGAATCTGAAGAGGTGATGAGGTTCCAGATAAATGATCATTATACAACCACTTGACCCAAAGGAACTGGCTCCATCAAAGAAGCCAACTGGAAAGGAAGACCAAAGATCAAAGGAGGAGCGAGAGGGGTGAGGAGAAGGGAAGGGCTCAGGAGAAAATTCTTTAAAGAGGGCCACGATCAAAGAGTTGGTTCTGTAGACAAAAGACTGGGATGAATCAAATATCAATGCATTAGGTGCTCTCGAGACTCCCCATAAGAGAAAAAATGGAAGGGTTCTAAGGGATTTATGCATGTTGGGTTGTGTTATATTCTTTCCACAACTAGCCCACGTACTTAACCAGGGATTAGAGGGGGGGGGAGGTCACAGGGGGTTTGAGGGGTACCCGTAACCCCACTTTATGGGGTCCGGGGCAGCGCCCCAGAAAATTTTAGTTTTGGACCCTATGTTAGGTTGGGCGGACCCACCTATGGTTTTGTGCATGATTTTTGCACATGTTTTTTAGACGCGATGGTTTTTCAGTCCTTGGTATTGGACGCGATGGTTTTTCGGTCCATGTTATTGGATGCTTCGGCATGTATAAATATGTATTATAACATTGAAAGGAACATAATGAAAAATCAAGCTGGTAGTCCTGGTTTTGGGATCCAGGGGAAAATCTCTGTGTATATGTGTTTTATGTGTTATGCTCTCGCATTGTATATTTTATGTGTTTTAGAATTCGTATGCAGGTAATTTCTGTACGGGGTTAAAACCTACATTTGGTATCAGATCAGTTTTGGCTTCAAGGGGATGCCTTTGTTGCTGAGGGGTTTCGCTCGGGCCTGTGGTAGACCCTGTTTAGTGGGAGATCTGCGAGATCGATTCTGGTGGTGAAAGAAGATGGCGAGCAATGGAAAGATAGAGATCGAGAAATTTAATGGTCAGAGTTTTGAGTTGTGGAAACTCAAGATGGAGGATCTGTTGTTGGATAAAGATCAGTGGATCGTAGTAGATCCGGGTACTAAACCAACGGGAGTGTCCGATGAAGAATGGAAGAAGTTGGATCAGAAGGCAAAGAGCACAATATGATTGTGTGTCTCAGATTCAGTATTGTTGAATGTTATAAGTAGAGCTCTGGTGTAAATCACATAAAGAAAGACCTTTGTCGACGCGTTTCGAACCAACTAGTGTGGTTCATCGTCAGGACAAGTTGAAGAAACAGATCCAGCTTAGCATGTTAAATAGTCTGAGCAGAGTCTCCAACTTACATGCTAAGCTGGATCTGTTTCTTCAACTTGTCCTGACGATGAACCACACTAGTTGGTTCGAAACGCGTCGACAAAGGTCTTTCTTTATGTGATTTACGCCGAAGCTCTACTTATAACTGTTATGGATCACAGAAGTCTCAATTCAACAATTGTTGAATGTATCAGGGGAATCTACGGCGAAGGCTTTGTGTGACAAGTTAGGGACTTTGTACCAATCTAAGTCTCCGGTGAATAAACTGTTCCTACGGAAAAAGTTGTATAACCTGAGGATGAAAGATGGAGACTCAGTGACAGAGCATCTGAATGCATTTAATACTATGGTAAGTCAGTTAGAATTTGTTGATATTAAAATTTCAGATGAAGATAGGTGCATCAGTTTGTTGTGTTCTCTACCGGATTCATGGGATAGTCTGGTTATTGCAAGAGGTAGCAATGCAACTGCCTTGCATTTTGATGAAATATTCTCATCCTTGCTGATGGAGGAGATGAGACGGAAAAATATGGAGAGCCAAAATGGTGATGCCTTGTCTGTATGAGGGCGGACCCAAAACAGAAACAAAACTAAGTCATTGAGTGGGAGATCTAAATCTCCAGGAAAACCTGTAAAGGTGGTGTGCTGGAAATGCGGAAAGGAAGGGCACTACAAAAGGGACTGTAAATCTAAAGCTCCTCACAAAGGAAAGGGATCTGATGATGCTCCTTCTGCAGAGGCGAAAACCACCTCAGATGAAGGTGGGGATGTGTACTTGGCTTCTTCAAGTACACATGTAGATCATGAGGCATGGTTGATTGACTCAGGTGCATCCTTTCACTTCACTCCCCATAGAGAGTGGTTCCGCGAGTATGAGAAATATGATGGTGGTGATGTCTTCTTAGGGGAAGACAGGAAGGCTAGAATCATTGGTCGTGGAAAAGTAAAGTTGAAGCTGCAAGGTGGAAGGGTTAGAACACTTCCAGGTGTTCTGCATATTCCTGGATTAGCCAGAAATCTGATTTCTGTTAGCAAGCTGGATGATGCAGGTGTAAAAACAGTGTTTGAGAAGGATACCTGCAAGATGGTTTGGGGAGCACTAATATTGATGCAGGGAGTTCGGATTGGAACTCTGTACAAGCTGCAAGGTAGCACTGTTATTGATGGGTGCAACAGTTCTGTGGTTCCTAAAAGTGGAGCAGAAAATCTAGTGGTCTCTGGAGAGAAGACCATGTTGTGGCATCAAAGGCTTGGACATATTGGAGAGAAGGGCCTTCAAATACTTCATGGTAAAGGTATGGTAGAAGGTATGAGCAATAGCTCTCTGGATTTTGATTTCTGTGAAAATTGTGTATACGGGAAGCAGAATCGGGTGAGTTTCCCCTCTGGTGGTAAGAGGGCGAAACATATATTAGAGCTTGTGCACAGTGATGTGTTTGGACCTGTGAAGGTTCCATCACTGGGTAAGTTTGTGTACTATGTATCATTTATAGATGACTTCTCAAGGAATGCATGGATATATTTCCTTAAGAAGAAATCTGAAGTCTTTGATAGGTTTAAATAATTTAAGGCTCTCGTGGAAAACGAGACAGAGAAGAAGATAAAGGTGCTGAGGACAGATAACGGTGGAGAGTTTTGCAGTAAGGAATTTGAATTATTCTGTAAGAAGTGTGGTATAGCATGGCAGAAGACTACTCCATATACACCTCATCAAAATGGAGTTGCAGAAAGAATGAACAAGACATTGATGGAAAGGGCAAGAAGCATGCTCAGTGGTGCCAGGTTAGAACAAGAATTCTGGACAGATGCGGTGGAGACAGCATGTTACCTGGTCAATAGATCACCTTCATCTGCGTTAGAGGATAAGACTCCACAAGAGGTATGGATTGGTAAGAAACCCTCTCTTTCACATATGAGGGTATTTGGATGTGATGCATATGTACATGTTCCAAAGGAGAAAAGAACCAAGTTGGATAGTAAATCTGAAAAATGCATCTTTATTAGGTATAATGATGGTTTAAAGGGTTATAAGCCTTGGAACCCAGTAACATGTGTACAGCTAAGATGTGGTGTTCAGAGAGGTGAAAGATGTTATTAAACATGAAGTCCAACCAAAGGAACCTGAGAAGATAGAGTTTAAGCTTAAGGAGGAAGAATCAGACTCTACAGCAGAGGAGGAATCAGAAGATGAAGAGCCACAAACTCCAGGTGTGAGAAGATCAGTTCGAGAAAGAAGGTAGCCAGAAAGGTATAGTCATCTATTTTTTGTTCAAATTTGCTTTATCTATTACTGATGATGATCCCAGAACTATGAAGGAAGCAGTAGATTCAGAGGATGGCAAACCCTAGAAAGAGGCCATGGTTGATGAAATGGCATCTTTGCACAAAAATGAGGCTTGGGATCTGGTGGAGTTGCCAGCTGGAAGGAAACCCATTGGCAGCAAATGGGTGTTCAAGAAGATGACAAATGCAGAAGGAAAGGTGGAGAAATAAAAAGCTCGATTGGTAGCAAAAGGTTATTCCCAGGTGCCAGGAATTGATTCTGGTGATATTTTTTCTCCTATTGCCAAGGTAACTTCTATTAGATTACTTTTATATGTTGCTGCTGCTTTTGATTTTGAGGTAGAACAGATGGATGTGAAGACATCATTTCTTCATGGGGATCTGGAAGAGGAAATATACATGAAGCAACCTGAAGGCTTTGTGGTGAAGGGTAAGAAAGAACTAGTATGCAAGTTAAAGAAGTCTCTGTATGGGTTAAAACAGTCACTAAGGATGTGATATCAGAAATTTGATACATTTATACGGGGACTTGGCTTCACCAGAAGCAAAGCAGATCACTATGTGTATTTTAAATTAATTGGTGACCGTGTTATTTATCTGGTCTTGTATGTGGATGATATGTTGCTAGTTGGAAATGACAAAGAAATTATCCAGGATTTGAAGACCCAATTGTCCTCCAAATTCGACATGAAAGATCTTGGTGCTGCAAACTATATTTTGGGCATGGAAATTAAAAGAGATCGGGCAAAGAGGAAGCTCTGGTTAAACCAAAGGAAGATGTCAAGACAATATTGCAGAGGTTTAATATGCAGGATAGTAAACCAGTGAAGGTTCCTATTCCTGTAGGTGTGAGGTTATCTGTTGAACAGTGTCCCAAGACACAAGAAGAGGAAGAGGACATGTTCCGTGTTCCATATGCAAGTGCAGTCGGTAGCCTGATGTATGCAATGGTCTGTACTAGACCAGACATTGCACATGCAGTGGGAGTATTAAGCAGGTTTATGTCAAAACCAGGGAAGGAGCATTAGACAGCAGTGAAGCGGGTTTTTAGGTATTTGCGTGGCACTAGTGATTATGGTTTGTGCTACCAAGGAAGACCAGGATTGGACAGAGTGTTGGATATTCGTGGCTTTGTTGATGCAGACTAGGCTAGAGATCTGGATCAGAGAAGATCTACAAGCAAGTATGTGTTTAACCTATTTAGAGGTGCAGTCAGTTGGATGAGTAAGAAACAATCTGTAGTGGCACTATCAACTACAGAGGCAGAATACATGGCAACCACTCATGAAAACAAGGAAGCAGTTTAGTTGCAAAGATTGTGTTCAAGTATGGGGTTAGTGTAGGAAGCTATAAGGATAGACTGTGACAGCCAAAGTGCAATTTTCTTGGCAAAGAACCCTGCATATCATTCAAAGACAAAGCACATTGATGTTCAGTATCACTTTGTGAGGGATATGATAGAAGACAAAAAGGTGTTGCTGGTAAAGGTGGACACTTTGAAGAATATTGCAGATGCATTGACAAAATCTGTGAGCTCTGAGAAGTTCTCTTGGTGTAGAGAAACAATGGGCGTTGCAGGGCTAGATAAATGACTAAGCTCTCTTGTGGCCCCCTGTGGAAAGAAAACAACAAGTGGGAGAATGTTGGGTTGTGTTATATTCTTTCCACAACTAGCCCACGTACTTAACCGGAGGTTAGAGGGGGGGAGGTCATAGGGGGTTTGAGGGGTACCCGTAACCCCACTTTATGGGCGCTGCCCCGGAAAATTTTGGTTTTGGACCCTATGTTAGGTTGGGCGGACCCACCTATGGTTTTGTGCATGATTTTCACACATGTTTTTTGGACGCGATGGTTTTTCAGTCGATGGTATTAGACGCGATGGTTTTTCGGTCCATGGTATTGGATGCTTCGGCATGTATAAATATGTATTATAACATTGAAAGGAACATAATGAAAATTCAAGCTGATAGTCCCAGTTTTGGGATCCAGGGGAAAATCTCTGTGTATATGTGTTTTATGTGTTATGCTCTCGCATTGTTTATTTTATGTGTTTTAGAATTCGTATGCAGGTAATTTCTATACGGGGTTAAAACCTACAATGCACAACAAACCAATGATGGAGGTAGTCGGGGATGTGATCCTAGATTGGGACAACTAGGGATTCCAGGAGACTAAGGAATTCAAATATATAATTGTAAAACATAAAGATGCAGTTGATTTAAATCAAATTGTTCTGTGTTCCCTTTAACATACTGATGCGGGAGCATGTGACTCAGAGGGAAAAAGTCTTCCAACTTATTCCAAAAATCCAAAAAAATTTACAGGCAAGGGAGTGGGTCCTTTAGCCTGCAATTTCCATGTTTTTTCAGTTAAAGATAGAATAAAATCTAGAAATAAAACATGCTAATATTATTTCAGATGGATAAGCTGTAGTAAAGCTTTTACGCTTTAAATCATTCATGTAAAGCATGCTTTTGTAACGGATAAGGACCAAGAAGGCCTATCCTTTAATTATAAATAAAGAGGCAAGCGAGACTCTCATCAGAGAAGGGAGGAGCGAGTGCTAAAGAATTATTATTTAAAACTTTTCTCTCGGCGGTTCTAATCCAATGGTTTCTGGTAATGTGTATGCATAGTTTATTACTCTGTGTATTGACAGTGTTGAATTGTCTTACTATTCCCCGCATGATGTATTTGCTGTGTAATTAAGCATTTGGGCTGTTTTCCCTTTCTTTGCTACGCCGTCCACAGGCCTTTAATCACGTTTTATAAGTTTCGCATATATTTCTGTTTACACTAAGAATTCATGCAAATTTCCATTAAGCGGGCACTGTAGCGGATGTGAAACATTATAAATGTTGGTTCTTACCCTTATCGGGTCCGAACCCCATATTGCGTCGGAGAGGGCCTTTAAACTTTTAACAGTGTGAGCTCCGATATTCCGGAGCCGAAGTGTTATATAGCGCGGCATATAAAATTTTCGGGTCTGAAAGGAGCCCGTAGTACGACTAAGTGGGCGAGCTCCGATATCCCGGAGCCGAACTGTTATATAGTGCAACCTAAAAGGCGTCGGGTCCGTAAGGGATTAGTACTGTACGCTCTATAAACGGATCCGAAATATTATAAATAGCAGTTTGAAGTGGCGTCGGGTCCGCAGACCCATTATATTACAGACCCGCCGATAGGAAAGCGCCGATAGGGAACCGCCGATAGGCCGGACCCAAAATCCATATAAAAGGGAGCCTATAGTGCGTCGGGTCCATGGGGTCATCGCATATTGGAGGCATTGAGGTTTGGAGTCCGCCGATAGCGATCGCCGATATCGCATCGGGGATAAAGAAAGGAATAACATAAAGCGCCGATTATACTATAGAGTAATTCTTTTAAGAATTACTGCCCCGATAGTGTTGTGGGTGTATTAATCCCTCCATAAGGCCTCCGATAGTGTTTTGGGGTAATTCTTTTAGAATTACTGCCCGATAGAAGAGAAAAGCCACTGTTGTCAATTAAGCAAGGTTGTGGGGTTTTAAAGAAATAAATGAAGATATCAGTTTAATGACTGATACACCAAAAGAAGCAGAAAAGGAAGTTGAGGCTGATATAGAAGAACTTACTGCTAGATTGGGAAGGTTATCTTTAACGCCTGCACTCAAGCCATCATTAGTGGTATCAGAGCCATCAACTGACATTGAATTGAATCTCAGGAGCAGGAGAAGGATGGCTTTTAGATTTGGAAGAGGACGAGGACGTGGTGGAAGAGGACGGCCTGTTGCAAATGCTGAAATAATGGAAACAGTAGAAGAGCTGCGAGCTAGATTGGATGTGTTAACTTCAGATAGAAACATAGATGATGGAGATGTCAGTGAACTCGAGGTTGAAGCTACAGAGGAGGAAGCTGTACAGGTTACTCCTGAGATGAGGTTCTTTCAGTCAGTGTTGAAATCCACAGCCAGGCCAAAGACCGAGGTACCGGTATACCAAGGAGGACTGAATCCAGAAGAATTGATAGACTGGATTAATTGCATGGAGAAATTCTTCGATTATGAAGAAACAGAAGATGAGAAGAAAGTGAAGTTTGCTGTCACCAAGTTAAAAGGCCATGCAGCGCTCTGGTGGGATGGTGTGCAGGCGGAAAGGAAGAGACTTGGTAAGCAGCCAATCAAGAATTGGAGCCGAATGGTAATAAAGTTACGAGGTAAGTTTTTACCAAGTAATTATCAGCAAACATTGTTTAGACAAATGCAAAATCTTAGACAGAGAGCTTTGACAGTAAAAGAATACATATAAGAGTTCTATAAGGTGAGCATAAGAGCTGGAGAAGCCCAAGATATAGATGAGAAGGTGGCCAGATATATGAATGGCCTCAGGATGGACATTCAGGATGAGATAAGTCTGTTGTCTCCAAAAACAGTAGAGGAAGCTTATCAGATAGCACTAAAAGCTGAAGAAAAACTCATGAGGAAGCAGTCTGCCAGAGGGAGAGGGACTTTCAGAGGAAAAGGAAGTCAAGGTGGTAGAGGAAGATCTACAGCACCTAAAGAAGGAGCTAGCAGTAGCTCAACCCAGCATGCACCCACAGGAGGTGATGCAAGAGGCAGAGGGAGTTTTTCTAGAGGAAGAGGAGGCATAGGAAGAGGCAGAGAAGTAAGGTGTTACATATGTAACAAGCTGGGACACAGAGCCTTTGAGTGCCCAGAGAATGTAGAAACAAAGCAGAGGAATGCGATAGTTGCTCCAGCTGAAGGAGAAGCACCAGTGGCAGCAGTAGCAGAAGAAGAAAATACACCAGAAAGAGGAGAATCTCTGGTATTTAATAAAGTCCTGCTTAAGCCAGCAAAGGAGATGGCTGAACCGCCACAAAGGAAGACTTTATTCAGGATAGTGTGCAAAGTTTAAGGGAAATGTTGCCAGATGATCATTGATAGTGGCAGCACTGATAATTTGGTCTCTACAGAAGTAGTGGAGAAATTGAAGCTGAAGACAATGAAGCATCCAACACCTTATAAAGTGTCATGGTTGCAAAAGGGACATCAAATGTTGGTAAGTGAATAGTGTGAAGTGGAATTTCAAGTGGGCAAGTATAAAGATAAAATTGTTTTTGATGTGATGCCCATGGACGTGTGTCACATATTGCTTGGAAGACCTTGGCAATATGACAGAGGAGCCATACATGATGGGGAAAGAAACACCTACAAGTTTGGAAAGGATGGTGTCAATCATACATTGCTGCCTTTGCAAGAAGAAGATGTACTGGGACAGAAGACTGATCCAAAAACTCTGTTACTTGGAGGAAAGGAATACCTGAAGTAGATTGAAGAAAATGAGGTAAATTTTGTTGTAATTTGCAAGCCCAAGGTAATAATGACCTCTACTAAAGTTTCTGATTTACCCATTGAAATTCAAGAAATGCTGGAGAAATATTGTGATATTATTGTTGATGATTTGCCTAATGAATTACCACCAATTCGAAGAATCAGTCATCACATAGATTTGATCCCTGGAGAAAGTCTACCTAACAAAGCCGCATATAGAATGACTCCTGCAGAAAATCAAGAAGTTAAGAAACAGGTGCAAGAATTGCTTGATAAGGGGCTAATCAGAGAAAGCTTGAGTCCCTGCGCAGTGCCAACAGTCCTGAGCCCAAAGAAAGATGGAGGCTGGAGAATGTGTACAGATTCAAGAGCCATCAATAAGATCACAATTAGGTACAGATTTCCGTTACCCAGAATTGAAGATTTAATGGATTGGTTGACTGGAGCAAAATATTTTTCAAAACTAGATCTTAAAAGTGGATATCATCAGATAAGGATAAGAGAGGGGGATGAGTGGAAAACCGCTTTTAAGACCAATGAAGGACCATATGAATGGAGAGTGATGCCTTTTGGGCTGTCAAATGCACCAAGTACATTCATGAGACTTATGAATGAAGTTCTTAAAGAGTTCATTGGAAAATTTGTAATAGTATATCTGGACGATATATTAGTCTATAGCAGGTCCAAGGAGGAACACTTGAGGCATTTAAATTATGTCCTACAGAAGTTACAGCAAGAAAAACTATTGTTGAACTTGAAGAAGTGTTCATTCATGAAAGAGGAGCTGGTGTACTTGGGATTTGTTATTTCTGCTGAAGGGTTGAAGATGGATCCAGAGAAGATCAAAGCAATTATGGAGTGGCCTTCACCCAAAAGTGTTTTTGAGGTAAGGAGTTTTCATGGTCTTGCTAGTTTTTACAGAAAATTCATTAAGAATTTTAGTAAGATTAATGCACCTATTATTGAGACCATAAAGAAGGGTAAACAGCCATTTAAATGGACTGCTGAAGCAGAGAAAAAATTTCAGCTGTTAAAGAAGAAAATAACTGAAAAGCTTGTTTTGGTCCTTCTTGATTTTAACAAAACTTTTCAAGTTAAGTGTGATGCTAACGCAGAAGCAATTGGAGGAGTTTTAAGCCAAGAAGATAGACCAATAGCTTATTTTAGTGAAAAGCTAAATGATGAAAAAAAGAAGTATTCTTCTTATGATAAAGAGTTCTACGCAGTTGTGCAGGGATTAAAGAAATGGAGGCATTATTTAATGTCAAAAGAATTTATTCTTTATTCAGATAACCATGCATTGCAGTTCATAATGCAGTAGCCAAAACTCAGCCAGAGACATGCTAAATGGGTAGAATATCTTCAAGGCTTTCATTTTGTGTTGAAGCATATAACTGGGCAGTCCAACAAAGTTGCAGATGCCTTAAGTAGGAGAAATGTATTGCTGCAAGAAAGTCAAATCCAAGTGTTGGGTTTTGATTTTCTTAAGGAATTATATGAGACCGATTCAGATTTTAAAGAGGCATTTGAGGCTTGTAAAAATCCTGTTTTGGCGGATAGGAGCAAGTGGTTGGATTATTTCCTACAAGATGGACTGTTATTTAAGAAAAATCAGCTGTGCATACCAAACTGTTCAATGAGAGAAAATTTAA
Source organism: Pinus tabuliformis (assembly GCA_031772625.1). Lineage (NCBI taxonomy): Eukaryota > Viridiplantae > Streptophyta > Pinopsida > Pinales > Pinaceae > Pinus > Pinus tabuliformis. Next base: position 1,775,090,522 of record CM062818.1, read on the forward strand.
TCAAAGAGAAACATAGTGGAGGACTTGCAGGACATTTTGGTGCAGAGAAGACTTTTGAACAGCTCAACAGATTTTATTTCTGGCCGAAAATGAAATCTGAAGTAGAGAAGTATGTAAGAAATTGTAAAGTCTGCCAATATGCAAAAGGAAGAAGCCAGAACACAGGGTTATATATTCCATTGCCAATTCCAGATAGGCCTTGGGACATGGTAAGTATGGATTTTGTGCTGGGATTACCAAAGACTCAAAGAGGTTACGATTCAATTTTTGTTGTAGTCGACAGACTTTCAAAAATGGCACACTTTATTCCATGTTATAAAACTAGTGATGCTTCTCACATTGCTAATTTGTTTTTTAAAGAAATTGTAAGATTGCATGGGTTGCCCAAAAGCATTGTTTCAGACAGGGATTCAAAGTTCATTGGACATTTCTGGAGAACACTATGGAAGAAGCTGGGGACTAAATTAAATTTCAGTTCTGCTTATCATCCACAAACTGATGGACAGACTGAAGTTGTGAACAAAAGTTTAGGCAATCTTCTGAGGAGCCTTACTGTAGAGCATCCAAAGCAATGGGATCAAGTGTTAGCACAAGTTGAGTATGCATATAATGACTCACCGAATAGGAGCACAGGACAGAGCCCATTCCATATTGTTTATGGAATGCATCCAAGAGGAATATCTGAATTAAGGAATTTGGGAAAAGAAGAAATGAGAAGTGCAGAGGGTGAAGACTTTGCTTCAAGAATGCAGGCGATACATGAACAAGTGAAACAACAGCTGCAAGATAGCAACATCAAGTACAAAACCAGAGCAGATATGAGGAGAAGAGAGGTGAACTTTGAAGTTGGGGATTTGGTTTTAGCACATCTCAGAAAGGAGAGATTTCCAAAGGGAGAGTATAATAAGTTAAAATCCAAGAAAATTGGACCGTGCAGAATACTGAGGAAATTCTCTGCAAATGCTTATGAGATTGAATTACCACCTGATGTGGGAATATCACCAATTTTTAATGTTGCAGACTTGTACAAGTATGAGAATGAAACTGCAGATGATACAGGACAGGGTGAAGAGACTCCAGAGATTAACTGGGTAAAACAGTTACCCACAGCAAAGAATTTACAGCCAGAAAGAATTCTGGACAAGAAAGTGCATAAGAAGACAAGGGGACGAGAGTACTTCCAGTATTTGGTAAAATGGAAAGGACAGCCAATCGCTGAAGCTACTTGGGTTACAGAAGACGTTCTACAGAAACTGGGCAAATCTGTAGACGAGCTCATGGACAGGAGCCCATGAAGAATTTTGTCCTCAGGAGTCTGATGCGGGAGCATGTGACTCAGAGGGAAAATGTCTTCCAACTTATTCCAAAAATCCAAAAAAAATTACAGGCAAGGGAGTGGGGTCCTTTAGCCTGCAATTTCCATGTTTTTTCAGTTAAAGATAGAATAAAATCTAGAAATAAAACATGCTAATATTATTTCAGATGGATAAGCTGTAGTAAAGCTTTTACGCTTTAAATCATTCATGTAAAGCATGCTTTTGTAACGGATAAGGACCGAGAAGGCCTATCCTTTAATTATAAATAAAGAGGCAAGCGAGACTCTCATCATAGAAGGGAGGAGCGAGTGTTAAAGCATTATTGTTTAAAACTTTTCTCTCGACGGTTCTAATCCAATGGTTTCTGGTAATGTGTATGCATAGTTTATTACTCTGTGTATTGACAGTGTTGAATTGTCTTACTGTTCCCCGCATGATGTATCTGTTGTGTAATTAAGCATTTGGGCCGTTTTCCCTTTCTTTGCTGCGCCGTCCACAGGCCTTTAATCACGTTTTATAAGTTTCACATATATTTATGTTTACACTAAGAATTCATGCAAATTTCCATTAAGCGGGCACTATAGCGGACGTGAAACATTATAAATGTTGGCTCTTACCCTTATCGGGTCCGAACCCCATATCGCGTCGAAGAGGGCCTTTAAACTTTTAACAGTGTGAGCTCCGATATTCCAGAGCCGAAGTGTTATATAGCGCGACATATAAAAGTTTCGGGTCCGAAAGGAGCCCATAGTATGACTAAGTGGGCGAGCTCCGATATCCCAGAGCCGAACTGTTATATAGTGCAACCTAAAAGGCGTCGGGTCCGTAAGGGATTAGTACTGTACACTCTATAAACGGATCCGAAATATTATAAATAGCAGTTTGAAGTGGCGTCGGGTCCGCAGACCCATTATATTACAGACCCGCCGATAGGAAAGCGCCGATAGGGAACCGCCGATAGGCCGGACCCAAAATCCATATAAAAGGGAGCCTATAGTGCGTCAGTTCCGCGGGGTCATCGCATATTGGAGGCATTGAGGTTTGGAGTCCGCCGATAGTGATCGTCGATATCGCGTCGGGGATAAAGAAAGGAATAACATAAAGCGCCAATTATACTATAAAGTAATTCTTTTAAGAATTACTGCCCCGATAGTGTTGTGGGTGTATTAATCCCTCCATAAGGCCTCCGATAGTGTTTTGGGGTAATTCTTTTAGAATTACTACCCGATAGAAGAGAAAAGCCACTGTTGTCAATTAAGCAAGGTTGTGAGGTTTTAAAGAAATAAATGAAGATATCAGTTTAATGACTGATACACCAAAAGAAGCAGAAAAGGAAGTTGAGGCTGATATAGAAGAACTTACTGCTAGATTGGGAATGTTATCTTTAACGCCTGCACTCAAGCCATCACATACAGAAAATTGTCCAGAGTTGAGAATCCATCCCACTAGAGTGTGTTAAAGTGAAAGGGAACCATATATTTCTTCGCCATTTTTTAATAGTTGATCCTATTCCAATTTTATTTTAGGTGGTTGTATTTGTATAAAAGGGCAACGATTATCTCGATTGAGGGTTCTCTGAACCTGCATACATTGATGCTTGGGCCCACCATTTTTGTCACTCTTTGAATAGACAGAGGTTGGAGTTATTATGAGAATTGTTGATTGTCGGAAAAATTTTACAACAAATAACTTATTCTATACCCGGTAGATTGTGACATTTAATATTTCTCCTTTGTCCTGGCTCCATTTAATGCAGATTTCAAGACATGGAATTTGGACTATTTGTGGGTTCTATGCTAACACATAAATTGAGGATGGAGCAAGTTAGGTTTGAGAAAGTTATTTTTGAAGTGTTAATAGAGTGGAAACCTTATTACTATGTAAAAACATGGTTTAAGTTTTTATAAAATGGGAATTTCAGTGTATATGATACTGTCCAGTTAGAAAAATAACCAAATACATTATATATATATATATATATATATATATATATATATATATATATATATATATATATATATAGATATATATATATATATATATATATATATATATATATATATATATATATATATATGATTAAAGAAGTTATAAGTTGGCGAGTATGAAAATATTGACTTCCATTATGTGATTAAGATGCTCTAAAATTCATGAGAATGACTTTAAATATTTTCATTATAAATATTGACTTATTTAAAAAAAATTGAAAAATCGTTTAAAAAAAATTATATATATTATGTAATTATTTCTGGTTAATAATTAAATTATATGTTTTTAATTTCTTGAAAGTTTAGGATTTAAAAATTAGTTAAATTTGTTATAAATTAATGATAACTATTATTAAAGTAATAATCTAGAGATAAATTAAAAGTAATATAAAATTTTAAAAAATAAAATATTAATTATATAGTGTTTGAATTATTATATATAAAAATAAAAATAAAAATTTATGGTATTATTATAATAATGTTAAGAGGAGTGAAATGATAATTTGGATGTATAATGATGATGAGTATGATGATTAATGCCCACTAAGGCTTATATAGTCTATCAGACCTTAATAAGATAATAGATTAAATATGATTCTTTAACATCTTATTTATATGGGCAAAAATAAGTGGGAGAATGTTTCCAAATCACCATTCTTTTATGACTTAAAATGTTAAGAAGGTTGCTAAAGGACAATAGCTCTAGTGGTAGCTAGAGGGTTTAATTCCCCCTCCACATGAGTTCTAGTATTTGAAGACATGTTAGACTGTATGGGAAATTTTGAACAAGTTGAATGCCTGACTAGTAATTCCTATAAGTTTGAATGGGATTGAATGTGAGTATAAGGTGGAAAATCTAAGAGAAAGTGCTTTAATGTGATTATAAGATGGACAATCTAGGAGAAGGTGAATTTTAATATAAGATAGATAGTCTAAGAGAAGGTTTTTTAATGTGAGTACAAGATTCAACCCTCCTAGGCTTGGTGGAAAACTCTTTCATGTGAATATAAGATGGAAAATCTAAGAGAAAATGTTTTTTATCTTCAACCCTCCTATTATTGGTGACAAAATCTTTCATCCCAAGGTGTTTTGAGAATTCACCAGTGCCTGCATAAGTGACAAACTCTTTCATCCCACGGTGTTTTGAGAATTCACCAATGCCTAATTTCATTATGAAGCTCATTAGAATTGGTTCTAATATTGGAAATGTTCATTTTCATCTTAACACTAGTTAAGACAGAGAGATAATTTTGGTTTTCCAAATTGGGGTTGACCACCTCCTTATAATATTGCACTTTCCTTTTTTCCCTCCAACTCTTTATTTTTCCACAATTTTTCTTTAAATTTGGAAGCAATTGTTTTCCCGATTGGGGTTGATCACCTCCTTATAATATTGCACTTTCCTTTTTTCCCTCCAACTCTTTATTTTCCCACAATTTCTCTTTAAATTTGGAAGCAATATTATTTTTGATATTATCTTAATTATGTAAGATGATCTCCTCTTTATTCCCCAATGGTCTAGCGAAGACTGGGCATCCTTATGCCACCCTCACTTCAATCGATGGTGGAGGTTTTGGCTAAAGGTAGAAGCAATTTTAGGAAACCCATTTGCATCCATATTGTATAACTTCTTCTTATATATAAGATACCTAGTGATTAAATAAAATATTGAAACAAAATTAAAAGAGGAAAATAAATTATTTATAAGGTGAATCGTACCTTTTTATTGATCTCTTGTGATACCTTTTCACTTGGTAATGTTCTTTTAAGATTTTCCAATGATTATGATTTATATGTTTTCATGATACATTTGGTAAAGTATAATTGGTAATGTTTTTGTGTTTTATTTTAATTTTCATTTAACTAATAATATTTTTAAATGAGATTTATTTTATTTCTAATTTTATTTAATTGGTAATGTCATTATATGATATTTGTTAAGATATAATTTTGGTAATGGTTTTAACAACGTTTTAAAGTTAGAGAATTGCATATTCCACAATTCGGAAGAATGATTAAAATGAATTCAAATATTCTATAACAAGTTCAAAAAAGTAAGACATGCAACAAGTTAATATGTAAGAAGTTAATGTTTTCATATGAAATTTTTGGGAAACACTTTTACATTAATGTTTATTGTGATTTATATTTTTGTATAAATATTAATTTTACTGTTGTGGACTAAGTTATGATGAGGATAATTTGGTTAATATTGATAAATATGTATAACCATTAAAAAAATAAAAGTAAATTGAAATTATACGACTTCATGAATATGAGTAACTTTATGTGAATATAAAGGTTTATTGTTACATTTTAGACACAATGAGGTTTATATGGTTAATTAAGGGAGGATAAAGGAATTTGGAACCTTATTTAGTTCTACAAGGGCAATGAAATATAGATACGACCAATAAATAGTTGTAATGTGTGGGAAAATAAATTTTGGTAATTATTTTATGTATTATTTGTCTTTTATACTTGTCCTCATAATAGAATCTTATGATACAATTAATGAGAGTAACAACTTGGCAATCATGGCCAATATTAACAACTATATTCTAACAATTATTTCCTTATATTAAAATATTATTTATTTAGTCATATCTAACTGTTATATTATAACGGCCAAAAATTTTCTCTCCACCTATTTAACTTGATGCCAAGATCTGGTTCTTCATCTTGTTCTAGCGATGAACCACACTGGATGGTTCAAAATGCATCAACAAAACTACAATGATGTGATTTTTACCAAACGTTTTCTTACTTTTCATGATCATGCCAGAGTTTGAAAATGCAATTCTAGTTGATATGAATGATGGGTTCAAATATAAAATGGATTCAAGATGATTGTTGAGCATAACTCCTAATTAATGGTTATTGGATTTTCTTTCTTTGAGGATGTTGCATTTTGAAGATGGGAAGAATGGAGATAAAATCCTAACCATGGACATTAAGAAAAGAACATCAAAGATGAAGTAACATACAATCACATAATATGTTCAACTGATCGACGTAACATGTGGTAGTAAATAAGACACTATTCGTTCAGGCAAGATGTGGAGATGACCAGTAAATTATCGTGGATATTCCATTGGAACAATTCATCATAATAGATCTGATAAATATTGAATTTTTCACTGTGAATATTAATTATTTTAGATCTCAAATTCTTTATTTATTGTTTGTATGCTTAAATATAAATTGTTGAAATGCAAGCAATATAGAGTGAAAAGAAATACACACACTAATCAAAGTAAGCACAATTTTTCCCTTGGGAAACCCTTATGGGAGAAACCTAGCTAGAAGGTGAGGTTGCTTTGATCTCTATTCTCTAGTATGGAAAATGTGTAGATACAAAGAAAGAGGTACTCTCTATAGAGATACCTAAGACCTATGGCTTATAAAGTTGCTACAAAATCTTAAGCCCTTTTTTTCTCTCTAACATCCCACTCCCAATTGCTTTGCTCAAATATGAGGAGAATATAATAATATGAAATGTAACCCCTACTCCTCCTAGCGTCCTAGTATTTAACATAACGCAATAGCTAACTATATGAAAGGTTTGACTCCCTCAACCCTCAACTAGAGTTACGATTTTGGACCTTCTCGAGTCTTTTTTAAATTACACACATGGCTAGCCCCATATGCATGAGTAATAGGGATTAACGTGACATTGACTTGTAGCATGGTGGTCAGTATGGTAGATAAACTTGCGAGAGGCATAAATTTTTCATACAAAGTTCGAGTACCAGATGATCTTGCACAAACAAGAATTTTTTTACCCCAGAAAAAAACTTTTAATGCCTCAAAATGGATTTGGAAGAATTCATACCCAAATTAGGGCCCATTGATAAACAAGACTGTACAAGTCGATTCATTCAATTCTTTCACTATGAAGGCATTGAGATAGATGAAGAACACCATAATAATTCAATTTGAAACAAGATAAATTATAAATGGAAAATAGTGTCACAATTCCCTAAGTTACATATGAATGAAGTCAAAATTGGAAGAAACTTACCCCTCAAAGAATACAAACCTACGAGAAGATAGAAAAATAAGTATAAAGAAATGGGGGTTTTAAGAAATGAATGATGATAATCTATTGTAGTGCTCATAACCATGGCCAATCTATAATGATGAGATAAACATAAAATAGTAATATATAGATACATAAAGTTAAATATGTGGAAGTTTCTCAAACAAGTGTAAGAAATCAACTAGAACATGATGGAGGCTTTTTTAATTAGGGAATAGTCATGATGAAATAACTTAGCACTCTATTGTTATATTGTAAATAAGCATGTGGCAAGTGGTTGTGGAATCACATATGTGTGGAAATGACTTCATATGTGGTAAAAGAAAGAAACTATGTAGACTAATGAGAAAACACCTAGCATGAAGTGTATGAAGGAATTTTGTGAGAAATTCTATAATGAGAGCTTGAGAAGGATTATGCATAATTGAAAAAACTAGTGAGAATCAACTAAGGGCACTTGCACAAGAATGATGACCCAAGAAGTGGAAATGGGGCTATCATGAGGAACACATGCCCACAAGAATGTGTGCTTGTTCTTAGGAATTCACATGTGTTCCTAGTTGTTTAGGCTCCATAAGGCCCAAGGTACCAACTAGGACCCCAACGAGGCTACCTGCTTAGCATGGCTCAAAAGTGTGTGTGCATTATTAGGAAATATAATTATGCAATTTGGAAAACTTAGTTCTATGCACTATGAAAACCCTTGCTTTGTGGAATTTGAAAACCATAGCAATGTGGAATGTGGAAACTCAAACATAGTGAGTTCAAATTTGAGTGCATAATTAGAAAATGTGAGTAAACACACCATATTGACCATGCATCACAATTTGGCGATGTCTGTCAATGTATATTGAAGTGAAATTTGAAGACCTTAGTTTTGTGAAATTTGAAAACATTGCTTTTGTGGAATTTGAAAACCCTCGTATTGTGGAATTTGATGGAATGGAATCGTATGGATGTAATTCTTGTTTATACCATTATGACTAATTTATTCCCAACACTCTATTTCTCTATTTCCATTTACACATTTTCTAGTCTCTCTCTCTCTCTCTCCATCTCTCTCTATTTATATTTCTCTCCCTCTCTCATTTTCCAACAGGCACTTCGTCAACTTGCATTGAAGAAATTTTATGAGCTTTCTTATCATTGGGATCTCTAACCAATAGAAAACATGACCCACAAGAACTATGAGCATAATAACTATGACATATAAGAACTATGAACTTGAGAACTTTAACCCTTGTGAATTATGACGCATAGTAACTATGACCTCGAGAACTTTGACCCTCATGAACTATGACCTTAGGAATCATTCCTTTGTTGTTCATAGTTCCCTTGTCAATTAGGAACTATGACTTTATTTTACAAGAATCATGACAACAATAATTATGATGTGGGAGCTTTGACTATGAAATTAAACTATGATCTATGTTTTTCAGTCATAGTCCTAGGGAATAATTCCTTTGTTAGTTAAGAACCTTGACTCACAAGAACTATAATCAATGTTTATTAGTCGTAGTTATAGGGAATTTCTTGATGAGGGAACTATTATGACCAACAACCTATAATCATTTTATTTATTCATTGATCAAAGTTCTTGCCAACTAGAGTTATTGTGGTAATAGTTCTCATTGGTTAGAGTTACTATGGGTTACAATTCCTATTGGCTAGAATTATTAAGGTCATAGTTTTTCTTGAATTGATTCCAAAATCTATCTTTTCAATGTATCCATTATTTAACTGATGAGCAATGGGAGAATGATGAGAACTATCCACCAAGATAAAGAGTCCTTAAAGAGTCCTTAAGACTATGTTATCCAGATGTATGTATGTATGGTATTGATATTCTTGGCACTTTTCCAACCTCCTCTTCCTCCCATATTTTGGTCATCCATTTTTCCAAATGGTTGAGTAAGTGATATGGTGAGTTGGCAAGGTAGTTTAAATATTAAATGTGATGGGGCAGTTTGTTTGAGTTTCAAATTTAAATTCAAAATCTAAAAGTTGCAGTATACCACCTCTCATTTGTCTTGGAGATTTCAAGAGGAAAGTGTGTTGGTATCTAAGTTTTATACTAATTTGAATTATTATAATTTTTTTTACAAATTTTAAACTCATCAATTAAAGCAATTATAGTTCACAATATTTTTTTTAAACAATATGGCAGACATGATTTAAATACTTCACTATTTTAAATACCAATCAAATGAAGAGTTTTTAATTACCAAACAAGAGCTTTAAATTCCATCGCCACATAGAACCTTGCCATACAACAATGTATTTACAATTTTATTTTTTTTAATGTTATTTTGAACTTATGCCTTCTTTCTGAAGTCAAACTAAAAAAAATAAATTGAGTATTATAAAGTGACTTGGCATATTACAATTAAAAATCAATAAATATTTTACCCTCCTTTAATAGTTAAACTATTTTTCCATTTATTTTATTTATTGAAAAACCTTGTTATTCTTATGACTAGGTATAATGTAAATCTTATAACTAAACATATTGGGAGACTAAAGAAATTTAACTAAGCATATTCTTATGACTACATATAGTGTAATAAGATCCTTAAAAAAAATAGTTTAACTCAGCATATTCTTATTCATAGGATTTTTAAAAAAAATCAGTTTAATTTCAAAAGACAATTTCAAAATAATATATTTGACAACATATTCTTTGTGTGATTAATATATAGGAAAACTATCCGATATAAATTACCACCGACTCCAAATAAGTAATGTATAAATTATTTGATATAGGAAATTTTCATCTTGTTTTTGTCCATTTCATCATAAAAAAATTCTCTTGTTGACTGACAAAAAGGTTTTACAGGTTTTAGGAAAGAGAGAACTTTTACATTTTGGAACCCTCTAAATTCAAGTGTGTACTACTATTATTAAAAGTTAAGTTAGTTTTGGTAGTAAATGAATAATTTTTTTTATTGTATATTTAATTTGTCAAAAATATTACTTTGAAGTTCTGAATCAAGGAAGTTAGGTTCTTACTCATGTGAGATTAATTTTGATCGAAATCACTATAACATCGGGCATATTAAAGTAGTCTATTGATGAAAATAATTAACACAAAATTTGAAGCAACAATTTCAAAAAAATATTGCCAAATAATTTATATCCAAAGACCTATAGAAATTTAAAATATAATTAAAAATGTTACAATTTCAAAAAATATTGTCCAAAGACTTGTAGAAATTTAAAATATAATTAAAAAGGTAGATGTTTTTATTATCAAAAATTTGCTTTCAAGAACTGAATAGGGAAAGTCCTTCCATGTAAAAATATGATGTGAATCGAATAATTTTCAATAGATTGTGAATAGTTTATACATTTGTACTACGCTCCAAAATTCATCAATGTCTTACTTGTATTCAGAATTAGCTTCTATTTTTAGAATTATAGTAGTCAACCTATCTAATTGTAAACTTATTGGAAAACCAACGTGTAAAATTAAAGCCAATTTTATGGATTAAGTGTAATATGGTCATACACAATGCAATTTATCTCAAACAACTTCAAACTCAGAAATTCGATAGCACTTCATTGATTGATAATTAGTAAAATGATAAAAATGATATGTAAATGCATTCATAGTACATGTTTTCCTAACAAGAGCCTTCGCTGGACTTACACATCATGAAAGATTTATATTTGAAATTGTACTCAGTTGGAATTAGTTGACCTAGAGAATATTTGTTTTGTACGGCTACATCGTTCTCATGAAAGTGATCTTCTTCGGCAATGGCTAACAAGCTTGCCATAGGGCATTAAATGCCTGCTTAGCTGCATACTCCTTAACCCGATAACACACGCGCGCTGACTAGAGAAATAAAAAATAATGGCAGTGTGTTATCAGCTTAAGGAGTATGCAGCTAAGCGAGCATTTAATGCCCTATGGCAGGCTCGTTAGCCAATGCCATCTTCTTCCGGGATATGGTAATCTGTATGGCTACATAATCTGTATGCAGCTAAGCGGGCATTTAATGCCCTATGGCAGTCTCGTTAGCCAGTGTCATCTTCTTCCAGGATATGGTAATCCGTTACAGGATCCGACATCCAAAACCTTTTTTAATAACAGTATCAATGGCTTGTTTTGGTTCTGCTCAAATTAATCCTCTACTTTCTGCCTTCAACATCCGACATCCAAAACTTCTTTTAATAACCATATCAATGGCTTGTTTTGGTTCTGCTCGAATTAATCCTCTACTTTCTGCCTTCAACGCTACTGCTGTGTATCCTCCGCTGCAAAGTAACATCAATTGAAAGGAAATGGAATCAAGTAAATTAGTTTTTTATTCCCAATATAAATTTTAAAAGGGTTGAGATCATAATATGGTATTGGAGGGGATTTTAGTGAGGTTGTGAAAAAGGCTTACATAGCTTGAATACTTACATTTGATCCCAAATCATATCCACGATCCCCAACTCGAGATCTTGAAATACTTACATAGCTTGAATACTTACATTTGACCCGCAGCCACAACCTTCAGATGGAGAAGAGATCTCACCATGAGGAGCCTCTTACTTATGTCCATTTTGATCTCACCATGAGGAGCCTCTTGCTTATGTCCATTATGGAGTTGCTTTGGATGTTGTTGCAGTGGACGGTGCGTAGGCCGGTGCGCGAGAAGCTCAAAATGAAGTAACGAGCCATCTTTTCCCCTATTCAACAACCTGTTGCAGAAATTCTGTCAGCAATTTTTTAATTTGAAATGAAGCGGGAAAACATTTGAATTTTGAAATCCTTTGGTGCGGAGGTAACATTGAATGCATTTGTGTTCATGTCTTATCCACCACTTGTATTAGCTTCCAGGTGTCAGCTGTCAGAAGTGTCAGAAGTGCCGGAAATCTGGATAGCAGTGGCGTGGTTGGAAATTGGAATATTGAAAGTATTCACGGAATTGTCAACTGACGGAATTGGCAACGGAGACGGATGGGCCCACTGGTCACGTCAACAAGATTGAGCAACCTGCAATCGAGATAAGCTCGGCGATCCAAGAGTCGTGATCATCACTGGAATTAGGTGAGGAAGGGACAACCTATCATCTTGGGCTCTTTGCTTGTGTGTTGCGATTCATGACACGTATCTTTCCATCGATTCCATTCTTGTATCATTCCGTACCGTATACGATAGATGTCTCCCACTAACTTGTTTGGCCGGCTTTCCCTTTATTTTTAAGTGAATTTGTGATCTCACCATGGCATTGATTATAGTTTTTAATGTTCATATGGAGTTTCATTTTATTTTGTCATCATTTGGAAAATTCATTTTTTTAATATACCAATGGAATATTTGGTTTATTAAAAGTTAAAATTATATGTTGGTTTTATTTTGAAAATCATTTTTTTATATAAAGACATATATAAATTAATTATAATATTAATAATATTTTGTAATTCATTTTAATTTTAATTTTAAATATAACTTAAACATGATTAATTTTATTAAGTTTTTGTAGACATCAAATTTTAAAATGTGACTTGATTTTACTTTAGTTACATATGTATCATGATTTTAGAATTTGAAATTTAGTTGTATGTATCATTATTTCAAAATTTGAAACTTTTTAGTGGACTTCTAAGGGTTAAACAGTTAGTGAAATGGTTTATCATTCAATTTTCCAAATTGCAGAAGCTAGAAGTTTAAAACTAATCAGAATTGAATTAATATTGTTTTTTGGTAATTATATAGAAAAATGTAAAAAGTAAGTGTGAGTTGTTTATAATTTTAAAATGTGAATTAATCTATTTTAGAGTTTCGTTAAATTTTTAATGATTAGGTAGAAGTTTTATTTTTAAATTAAAATTAAGAAAATTCATAATAATGAAGATCTAAAAACTAGTAGTTACAATAAACTTTTTAATTATTATTTATAAAGTTTTATGTATGAGAAAGTTAACAAACTCCATAGCAAACATGTCAATATAAAGAAATTTTATAACAATGAAGATAATGTTTTTCTAGATTGATTTTCAGAATATAAGAGATTGCAAAGAGTTTTGAATCCATTGATTGTAGAGTTAACAAACTCCATAGTAAACATGTCAACATAAAGAAATTTTATAAAAATGAAGATATGCTTTTGTTATTAGAAGTATCTAGAAAATGTCTTCACGACCATTACATAAATGTATTAGTTGTTGATGAGTTTTGAACCAACTAATGCAGTTCATCATCAAGATAATAAGATAGATGAAATTTGATTCAATATAGATATATAAAGAAGAAAAGTCAAAAGAAAATCATTGTTAGAAAAAATATTAAAGCTAATCAATTAATCGTTAAGAAATAATAATAATTAATATAAAAAATATTATAATTATTTATAATATTTATAAAAATGAATAATAATAATTAATATAAAAAAATTATTACAATTATTTATAACATTTATAAAAAAAAATTAAGGGAATAATCATATTAAATTAAGGGATAAAATGATATTAAAAATAATATTAAAAAAATTAAAATAGAAATAAATATTATATTAATATTTTAAAATAAAAATCAAAAGTAAAAGATTAAGATAATAAAATATAAATTATAAATAAATAAATATTATATATATATATATATATATATATAGTCTATTTCACTTATATATATGAAATCTTTTTCATATATATTATATAGGTAAGAAATGAGAATAAATAAAGACAAAAAAATAGAAAATCTCTCATGAAATTAATCTATCCAAACATTAAAATTTCTTGCAATTTGAATCAATAAACAAGTGGTGTGGCCCGTGCTTTCCTCTAGGCACCACATACTGCTCACTAATATTTCCAGGGTTGGACAAAGGTGCATAATCAATGGTGATCATGGCGCTATCTAGTGAGGATGGGATAAATTCGGTTTGCTTGGGGTGATGTTTATTTATCCTAGTTATTATTCCACCTATTTTGTCTCGTCGTATCATTGAGCCATGGTAATTTTTCTATAACTTTGATGATGTGTTGTTGGCTCTATTTATCCTTAGTATGTTAGATGGTTTTTTTTTAACTCTCTCCATTTTTTTTTGTAGTATTGAGTTCAAACTATTTCATCATTGATGGACATTGGCACACCATATAATGCTCCCCATACAAAATTGTAGACTTTCATCAAGTTATGAGAAGGGTTTTGCAGCATTCAAGGGATTTCAGGTAGCAATGTCGCAACTAAAAGGGAGTATCATTTTAATTAGAAGCTCATCTTGTCAATAAATGTAAGTTTTAAAACTTTACAACAAGTAATGCAAGTAATGCACACGCAAATTCTTTATATATAGAAAATTAACAATGGTAGGAACACATAATGCTTAGAGATTTACTATGGAAACCACTAATTGGAAAACAAAAAAAAAATTAGAGTTACACCTCTAACTTTCTTTATCATTTCACTTCATCATTTACAATATAATATATATGATGCCATGGTATACAAAACCATAATATATTCAACTGGATTATATTTCTTTACTATAATTATGTTACAATGGGTTGAAATACCATTGGCTAAAAAATCACTAAAACCATGCTAAAAGGGAACCAAATCAATGCAAAATAAATAAATCAAAAATCAAAAAACTTTTCGGCATAAACCACCCTTACTCCAATATTAGTAATACATGAGACTAATCATATAAAGAATATAAAACATACCTAACAATCTTCCACTTGTTTTTTCCTTTACATACAAGGGTCACAAGATTACATGATTAATAATTTAAAGAAACAATGGCCATTATTTCTATATATCGAGGAAAATCTCTCTATGATCATAAATTTTGTAATAAAATTGTATCATTCTTCAAAGTTTCCACTTTCACCAACAACACCTTCTTGTCTTAAATCATGTCTCCCATAAAGTGATATTGAACATCAACATGTTTTGTCTTAGAGTGATAAGCTGGGTTCTTTACTATGAAGGTTACACTTTGTTTTTCACAAACAATTGATCTCTATAGCTATATAGCTTCTTTACTTGTATGAATAATTTCCATGGATTTAATTTCATTAGTTGAGGGAAAAATTATAATATTTCTCATATTCATCCAATTGATTTCTCCTCCAAATAGGTTAAACATGAAACCACTTGTAGATATTCTACAAGACATATCTCTAACCCAGCCCATGTTAATAAATCCATGTATGTCTAACACTCTATCTACTCCATTTCTTCCTTGGTGAAAGATTCCATAATCTATAGTGACACGTAAATACGTGAAAACTCTTTCTACAAGTGTCCAATGCTCCTTTATTAGTTTTTACATATATGTGGTCAATACTCCCACTACATGTGCAATATTTAGTTATTCATTGTACCTCGTTGATAAAAAAGAACTCAACTGAGTTCAAATTTGCAGATTTCATAGACTGTTTCATTCACCCAATATCACAACTTTTCAGCAGTCAAAGTGAACCAAGAGTCAGTCCCGAAATCAAGAGGATCTTGCACCTTAGTGATCAAGTTAGAACAGGAGACCGGTATCTCTACTAGAACTATGTAGAGATTATAGTATATGGGTGTGATTTGGTTCCGTATAAGTTGCCAAAGTATGTTCCAATGAGAAGTTTTTCTTTGGAATATATCAGGCAAATGATGAATATGGATGAGCTACATTTCATCTCAGGAAAGAGAAAATCACAGTTTAAGATTAAAGCATAGGTTGGGTCATTCATTTGCAACACCATATCAGTTGGCTCAGAGGTAGATGCCATACTCAAACAGATGGGTTTTCAACCCAACTTCACTTGGTCCTACAATCCATTCAACATTATTTCAGATTTAAGGGTGGAGCTTAAGACTACTCCTTATAATCACACACCTAGGCCTGAGATTGAGAAATTTAGAAATAAGGAACAGTGGGAAGAGAATACTCTTCAAGAAGCAGAGGAACAAGCCTTTCCTCCTTCTACTCATCAGACTCCAGGTTCTCAAACTAAGCTTGACAAAAGGCCTAGGGAAGGATCATCATCATCAACAATTGGAGAAAAGGAATTCATCCACTACTAGAAGAAACCAAGGATTGAATCAAAGGCTACTACTACTATTGCAACTCAAGGTCAAAAGGAGCCTATTGTCATCAATTTGGATGATTCACAGGTATTTATAGTCATTGAGGAGCCTGTAATTACTACTCCTTCCTCTTCTACTTTGCAAAAAATTCTAGAAATTACTTAGTCTGCTGGACCAAGTGAAACAGAGAAGTCAAATGTTTTCACTAAATTTCTTGAGATCTAGCAGAAAAATGGAGCTTTAAAAGCTAATGTCTATGCACAGTTCTAGAAGCAGACTTCCACTTCACAACATAGGTTACTGACAACATTTGACAACGAGAAGGGAAGAATGCAGATGGCCTTTCTGCGGGCTCAAGTACATTTTCCCAAAGGTTATTCTGATTATAAGAAAACTGTATTCTCATTTGATGCCAATCAGATACATCCAATTGACCAAATGGACATGCATAGGCAGTTTGGTGAGATGTTGTTCTCAACCATGACCAACACTTCCATGGCATTGTCAAAGCTTAAAATTGCGCTATCAAATGTGCAGTCTCAATTGGAAATTCAAAAAATATCATCTCTGGCTAAGGATAATAGGGTTAAGTCATTGGAGGACTTAGTCATTAAAATAGGATATGACCCTACTGATGTCAAAGCAGCAGAAGATATAATAAGATGGAAGAACACAGATATTGAAGCATTGAGAAAATAACTGAAACTTCCTTCTATAGAGGACCCCCAGACTAAGGAAATAGCAGATACCAAACATGATAAGGAAGAAATGCTCAAACTGATAATTGAGCAAAATGTACAGATTAAAACCATGGAGGAACAAATTGAGAAGTTGCTTAAAGAAAAAGAGCAATTTACTCAATTATATATAGCCCCCATCACAGCTATTCCTATTACATCTTCATCAGCCACAGGGGAATCTACATCGACAACAGAGGATTTGAACAAAATTTCACAGGAACTCATTCATCAAAAGCAAGAAAATGAAAGGCTCCATAAGAAATTCTAGACTTTGGAAGCACATAAAATAAAGAGTGACAATTTGTATGTTGAGGAAATGCATAAAACACAGGTTGAACAGAAGGATCGAAGAGTTGTAGAGTCAGTCACTGATGGCACAGACCTTGGCCCAAGCCAAGGAAAGCATTTGGGCAGATATTAGTCAAGTCATAATTGAAATATGGCCATCCAAGCAGATCATTTTCGAGCAGGAGGAACTCATTAGTGAATGTCAAGTAGTCATTGATGAAGTGAAGCATTTGCTTAAAGATAAACCAAGTGAGGCTATTAATATGATCAGATTTCTTAATTCAAAGAGTAGGACAGAGTTGGAGAAAATATAGGTTTTAGACAGAACAGAAACCATTTTGGAGATCAAGAAAGTTCTCCAAAAGAAGAACTTCATGACACAACTAGAAACTAAATGTCAAGCATTAAGGACCTTTGTTCAAAGGTTTCACTTTAAGTTTAATTTACTTAATCAAAGAGGATTGCCGGGATTAGTGGCTCCAAATGATAGGCTTATCAGTTTGGAGGATTACTACCAGAAATTTACAACATAACAATTGATAGATCAAGTTTTGCAGGCATAAAAGGGCACATTACAGGGAAGCAAGCATTGGAAGCTTTAGATTTTTGATTTGACCATTAAGCATGAAATGAAACATATTTTTATAAATAAGCTCACTTTTGAGAAATACACAGAAGTAGATGAAGTTTACTGAGGAAGTTGGTAAATCTCACCATACCAAGTTAACCAATATGGAACCACTTCTGCGAAGTAATTGAATAACTTTCATCGTCAACAAATAGTCAGCTGGGCAACACTTTTTGGGACCAGTCATCAACATATCCCTAAAGAATAGTGCCACCACTTAGCAGTTTTCAATTTCCTATTATTTTGTACTATTTCTGTAAAATTTTGTAAGAAATATCTCTAACAGATATTTAGTTTTGTATAAATAACTCCTCATTCGAGTTATTATGGGTTGAACCTTTGTATGAACTTTGGAGCATAATTGTAATCGAGCTGGAGATTTGTTGCATTAAGCCGGAGATTTGTTGCATTAATAAAAGGATTCTGAATTTGCCTTCTATAGCTTGTCCTTCGTGTGAGTTTTTCTTTGTGATATTTCATAATGTTTTCTTCATATATTTAATTCTTTATGCAAATCCCTGGGTAAGATCAAACTGAGTTTCAATTAGTGTTAAATCCCCTGTGGAGTTATAAATATTAATCAGAGACTAGTTTATGAAGCTATCTGTTATTATAAACTCTCATTTATCTATTAATTGCCACACCTTTTGCATTTGCTTAAATATATTTTGTTGTGTAAGTAAACATCAGTGACTTATATTCATTCTTATGGCCAATTAAATATTCTCTCTCAATATTTAACAAGTTATACTTCAACAAATTCTACTAATCATCCACTTTAAATCAAATTGTTATTTTGGACAAATAAACAACCCTTTCAATTAATTCTACAAGTAAATATGTTCAAGCACCTGTTTTCAATTATTCATAACTAAAGTCATCCAAAAATCTTAAAAACAACCAAAATATTTTAGATGTTTTGACATGACTAATTAACCTAAAATCATTTTAGAAGACAACACCACCAAACCAAAAAAAATGATAATGATGTAAAAGCGATAGAGAAATAACAGCTACGCCACCAAACCAAAAAAAGTGATAATGATATAAAAAGGATAGGAAAATAACAACTCCACACCCACAGACACAGCCCTCAAAGTCCACATCCAAAAACCCCTTGGAAAGCTATGTCAAATATCTTTGAAAGTCCTGTCACTCTTTTTTCTGCGGGAAGAAAAAGGACCAATCTCCCCAAAAAAAAAAAGAAAAAGAAAGAAAAGAAAAGAAAAAGACTCAACCGCTCTGAGGGGAATATGTCTTAGATTCGGTGCAGCATTTTCAAAAATGCAAGCATTCCGACATAGCCAAATCGCAAAAACAAAATACAGAGGAATGGGCATTCATCTGACTAGGCATGCTCAGCGAAAAAAACTTAGCTTTTGCTTTCTCTCCTTCTGCTTGGTCAAAGCAAATGATCAAGTAAGTCTTCCCTCCTATCCTCCATGTGTCTGATAACACTGTTTCGAAAGCTTGAACATTCAGACAATCAAATTAATACGAAAAGTAAAAATTTGGCTGTACCATGTGACGGTCTGGGATGTTTTAAATATTTTTAAACCAATTTGTCAACTTTTGTTTATACAGATCAGCTAGATCTGGCTCGTGGTTCATGTCATCACATTTGCATGCGTAACGCATGTTGGTTTAAAAATATTAAAAAACTTATAATAAGAACCACCAGATTCCTCTTAACCATAAGATAAACACAATTTTTGACATGAGAAGAAGAAAAATTCATGTGAGTGATGGCAAGTTCTGCCAAAAGTTGGGTGCTTCGGATTATTTTAATAGCGGCAACTGGAAGCTTCCCTCATATTAAACCGGAGGAGTGGATGACCGTGGCTGATATTGGTGGAAAGCCTTTTCTTAATCGAATGGGTTTCCTCGTATTCGATTAAGGCTTTCCACCAATATCAGTCACGGTCATCCACTGCTCCGGTTTAATATGAGGGAAGCTTCCAGTAGCCGCTATTAAAATAATCCGAAGCACCCAACTTTTGGCAGAACTTGCCATCACTCACATGAATTTTTATTCTTCTCATGTCAACAATTGTGTTTATCTTATGGTGAAGAGGAATCTGGTGACAACTCATTTTCGATGAGTTCCAATGTTTTCAAACATAAAAGTATTTTATTAAAGAAAACAAAAATAATATAAATTTTAGTTTTTTATTTTTATATAAAATATATATTTTTAATCATTAAAATTTATATATATATATAGTTACATGAATTTTTATTAATGTCAACAATTGTGTATATCTTATGGTTAAGAGGAAGAATCTGGTGACAACTCATTTTCGATGAGTTCCAATGTTTTCAAACATAAAAGTATTTTATTAAAGAAAAAAAAATATATATAAATTTTAGTTTTTTATTTTTATATAAAATATATATTTTTAATCATTAAAATTTATATATATAGTTGTTTTTAGTGAGATTTTTTGGAAGGGTGTTTTGGATCTAATTTCTTTTATATATGACAGGAATTTATTGAAACCACAAGTTTGATGAGTAATCTTTGCAGAATTGAAGTGCTCTAAGAGTTTTTCAAGGCACTGAATCTATATATACAATTAAATTTCACTTCAAATTTTTCCACCGAATTCTAATACCAAAAAATCCAAAAAATCACACTAAAACAATTCTTATATATAAAAATTAATGAAATTATCAAATTTTTTTTTTCCTCTCTTAAAATAGTGTTTTCAAGTCCAAATAATCATCCAAAAATTCCTTTGAAAATTGGTACATGTGTAAGTGAAAATTCACCCCTTTTTTCATCTCTTGAATTAATATTATCCATTTAAATGCGTGTTTCTTTTCTAACAAGTGGGATGATCTAGTGTTTACTTTATCAAGGTGGTTATTTCTATGTTATCCCAAATGTTTGGGGTTGGTTATAAATGGTAAGTTAAAGAATGGTGGACTAAATGAATGAAAATAAATTTATTTTATAACAGGTAAATTTTATTTCTAGATTTAATTTTAATTTAATTTGTTTTTTTATAAAATATATTTTCATTTTCATTTAATTTTTTTTATAGACAGAGTTATGAATAAATGAAGTGGAACTTTGGGATAAGTCGAATTTTATGTAATTTATGTTCTATAAATTTCACATTACTCAAATATTTATGATTAAAAATTTTAATTTCAATTTCAATTTATCTGATTATTAATTTTGATTTGTTGAATTGTCAATTTTACTAGAAGTAGTTCAGTTCTTTAGTAAATATTCATAGACATTCATCTATAATATCCATCAAATCACTTACTTTATTATCCAATTCATGTTGCTAAAATTAAAAAAATTGAACTAACTAAACTATAACTTTATTTTAAATTATTATTATTATTAATTATAAAATGAATTAATATATAAGTTATATATATATACATTTAAAAGAACATGGAAGAAGATTCATTATTATTATTAATTATAAAATGAATTAATATATAAGTTATATATATATACATTTAAAAGAACATGGAAGAAGATTCTTAATCCCACTTTACCGTATATATTTTTAATTTGCAAAAGAGGCTTTCTTGCAACACCAGGGCCACTGCCATGGCTTATCAATACTGCATGCCCAAAAAAACATAAATTACTTCAAATAATATTTTTTAAAATTAATTAATCTAATTAAAATAATTTAAAAAAATGGCATAACTACTTTGCATATGAATTTCAACCTTTCGTTTGTGGATATTACTATGAATATTCTAGAATATTCATGGAAGTTGAATTCGTGCCTAATAGTTATTGCACAGACAAGCACTCTACATCTTAGTATAAGGGGATATGTGTAGGTGTAAATGCTTGTGGACATAAACATTTAACATTTATATGTCAACTCAATTAAAAATAAAAAATAAAAGGTTAAAATCAATACAAGAGGAGATCTTGTAGTGCCTAGAAAAAATGTAAACATTTAACTCTCTCCTCAATTAACAATAAAAGGTTAAAAATGATAAAAATAATAAAATTCAATTTTGTATATTGTAATTTTTATTTTTCACTTTAGTCCTTCCAATTATAACTTATTAGTTCCTTTGCTTTGGAAGGAACTAACAAATTGAGATGTGAAGTGGATAAGTAAATTGTTTGGTAAGTAATTTTTGGTAATTATATTTATTTACATCTTATTACTGTCCATTTTTTAATGCAAATACTAGATTAAATTATGAAAGGAAGTAATTGATAGTAAATATGTTATTTATTTGAGTATGAGCTATTTTCAAGGATTTTATTTTTAGATGGTTTTCGTGCAAAAGCTTAAGAATAAAAAATCACTACACAAATATCTAAAAATCATGCATGAATATTGTAACCATATCCAAGGAAGGCCAGGAAGAGTAGGGGATAGAGAATTTAGTATGTTATATCGTTTAATAAATTGGTGCTCTTAAATAGTTGGGGAAAAAAACATTTTTTTTTTAAGTAGCTTAGATCGATCTTAACCTCGGATCTATCAAGTGTTAAGAAGGATTAAAAAAGAAGTTTTCTCTTTCAAAAATTTGATCCTTATGGACACTTAATAGATCCAAAATTAAAATGGATCTAGACTTTTAATAATTAAATTAAAATTCGATAAAAAAAAATTCAAAATAAACACAGAAATTACAACAAAATTAATATACTTCCAAATGATAAAAAGTGGTTAAATTTCTAAATATAAAATTTTAAAAATAAATAAAACAAAAACAAAGCATTCACCTAAAATATCATATGCAAAGTTTATATGATTGTATTTTCTACAATAACATGTTTTATTTTTGATTATTGGGGCTTAGAAAAGTTTGTTGATTGCTCATTGATGGAAAGCTAAATAATTATAAACCAAACTTAAATAAAAAATGTAAGTTAATTGTGTTTCAAATAGATTCCATTTTTGGAGAAAAAGTTGAAGTGGAATCTTGCCATAAATTGTGGGTTGGACTAAATTTTATGCGATCAAGTTTTATTTATCAATAAAAATTTAAATATTGGAGAATGGAGGGGACAAAGGTTTATTGATATTGGCTTCGATTAAATTTTATGTGATCAAGTTTTATTTATTTTAAAGATTGGAGAGGACGAAGGTTTATTGATATGGGAGATTATAAAATGGAGTATTTAATAAAAATTAAAGATATTTTAGAATTTTTTTTTATTAAAAATAAAAATATATATCCAAAGTAAAATTCAAAATTAATTTTTTTGGAGATATATATCAATATTTAATAAATGAATTTAGAAATATTATTTAATACCTTATAGATATACTTATTACACTTATTACATTATGATAAAGTATTGTAAACATTAAAAATAGTATTTAATATCCTTTAAATGTATCTATTATGTCATAACAAAACATTGTAACCCAAGTCAGACAGAATAAGTTTATTTTATAATAAATAAACTTCATTATTAAGAAAATGTTTTCAAAAGTAGTTGAAATTTAATAGGATCTAAATTTTATATATCATAATATTTTTGACCGTATATATTTTACCGCATATTTTAAACTGATCTATATATACGATTTGAAAATTTGAAAGAAAAATATTAATAATAAATTTAATTTACAATGCTAAAAACCTTTAACACTCTAAAAGAAAATTATTACATTCTTGTCCCAGCTATCGGGCAGTATATGGTTGTAGCATTGCGCAATACTTTATCGTTTCATTTGATTTTGTCTTTCATTTTGAAAATTAATTTTTTTAATATATTAACAAAATATTCGTTTTATTAGAAATTTAAATTATATTTTGATTTTATTTGAAAATTAATCATTTTATTATTTTTATATATTAATTAATTAAAATATTAATGATATTAAAATTATAAAATTATTTTTTTATCTTATTTTAATTTACACCTCATTTTGTTTTAAATTTAACTATAAATTAAACCTTCATTAGTTTTATTATACTTTTGTTTATTTTAATTTACACCCCATTTTGTTTTAAATTTAATTATAAATTAAACCTTCATTAACTTTATTATACTTTTGTTCACATCACATGTAAAATTGTAACTTGTTGACTTCTAAGGGCTTAAACACGTGGTGAAATGGTTTGCCTATTCAAGTTTTAATTTTCAGGGCTTCAAGAGGTTACAAGTTCACGACTTTAGAATTTGAAACTTTTTAGTGTTGACTTCCAAGGGCTGAAACACATAGTGAATGGTTTGTCCATTTAGTTCTAAAAACAAGTAGTAAATGGTTTGCGCTTTTAATTTTCAGGGCTAGAAGAGGGTAGAAGTTTAAGACCACTTCAAGAGTTTAGAAGTTTAAGACCAACTTACTAATATTGTTTTGTTTTATATAATCTGATAGAAAAGAAAAGATGAAATGTAAAATGGTTAGTGTGAGGTATTTATAAGTAAAATTTTTAATTTTATATTAAGGGTAAAAAATTTCTAGTTATAATATATTTTTTTATTATTAAATAGAGAAGTTTATTCTACAATTGAGTATGACAGTAATATGTAATTTCTTTCATGTTTAACATGAAGTTGACACTTGTAATTTTTTAAATAAAAATAAAATATTCTTTAAATTAAAAATTAATATTAGCTATAATCAAACTAAACAACAAATATACATATTTGGTTACTTTTACTTTAAAGTATTATAAAACGCAATCTCACTCTAATTGTGTTTGTGCTTTACTTTATTGGTTGTTGATACTACAAACCAGAAGAGATGTAAGAATTTTACAATCTCACTTTCAGTTATAAATAAAATATTTCCATGTCCATATGAAATAAGATAATTTTATATCAACTTTTATAATTCTTTTAAAGTAATTAAAAAATAAATAAAGTCGATATTATTTATATTTTTATATTTCCATTGGATAAGTAAATAAACAATTTTAATATGCATGTTAACTAATTTGTTTTAATAAACTTTAGAAAAAACATAAACATATATGTATATAATATATCGATGACAATATAATATTTCAATATGAAATGAAAAGAAGTAATTGAAAGTAAAAAGATTTAATTCTAATAAGACGCAGATGTATAATTAATTCGATTCTTAATATAAAATTAATATGTGACATTTAAAAAATATTAATAGTAATTAAAAAATTTAATGTGCATCATAAATAAAATATTTCAACATATTATTATTATTATTATTATCATCCACAGTCACAGCCAAAAACCAAATCAAGTAATATTGATATATATTTAAAAATATATTAATAGAAAAAACCAAAAAAAAATTAATATGGACAATTTCATAAATAAAATATGTCAATGTTCATGTTAACTGAATTATTTCAATGTAACAATTTACATATTATATAATATGGCTTAAAGTAATAATAATAATAATAATAAAATGAATTCTTATTGTTATAACATTTCAAGTACCGTTATTTTACATTATGATTTTAAACCTCAATTCCACTATAATCTTCAATTTTAGTGTTGGTGTTTAGGCCACGGCTGGAGCTAACGGGCATACCATAGGGCATTAAATGCCCCGCTACATGCACCCCGTTAGCTATTTAACACGCGCGCGGAGTGATGGATAAATAAAAAATAAGCCGCGCGTGTTAAATAGCTAACGGGCGCATGTAGCGGGGCATTTAAGCCCTATAACATGCCTGTTAGCTCTTGCCTTAGGCCACTGGCAACTTTACGAACTCGAGGACAGAGCATTAATAGCTCACCATACTCCAGTTGTGTCGAAGAAATATCCACATTATAGTCCCAACCTCACAGGTCCACCTAATGTCAAAGGTCAAGAGTCGGTGTTAGTTCATTAATCGGAGATCAGAACTTATAATACTCCCCGTTGAAATACACTAAGGCCCAACCTCGCCGACTAGAGTTGGCCCAATTTCCATGCACCATTTGTGTTGAAGGCCCATAAGCCTGCTTATATGGGCATGCCCGACATCAGCGTTGGCTTCTTCTCACTCACCTTCAACTTGGTGGTGCTTGACTAGTTTGAGGCCTCACTGGGTCCCCACCAAGTTGGGGTTAGGGTTTGGTCATGGTCCCTTCTTAGTGCATACAAACTTCCTTTATGTCGGCATTCCACGTTGCCCTGTGCATACTTCCCTATTCCCATCTCTGGGCGCGGCTCAACGTTCTCTTCTATTTTTCATTCCAACGTTTTTACCCTATCAAATTAAGGTTCTTCAATTGGAATCCAAAATTTGGACAGACATGATAATCACAAATATAGACAAGGGTTTGAGGCACAAAAGAAAAAGAATATGTAGATTCAAATAGACCCGAATAATTTTATTAAAATGGAAACGATTACATGCAACCTCTCAAGCCTAACCCAAAATTTCCATAGCAGCTTCCCTTAGCCTAATCATTTCAAGGATTGAGTACCCCTGAGATCTCGCAGACTTCCTATTTAAAACAAAAACCCTACCAAAATGAGGAATCTCATCCTTTGCCACAACAAGCTTACAAATATTTGATTAAATTTTACAAAAGATAAAATTGTGGCCTTTGTTTTCAAGTGCCACGAGCTTCTTCTCGAAGCTTTTGGGAATCAATTTTGGTTAGTAGTGGGGTTCATTCCCTTGCATCATACTCTTGCAATTGAAATTATTCATAATCTCTTGATCATGTGCTTCATTGTTGCATGTATCTTCGAGTGAGCTGCAATAACACCTCACTGACCCTCTAATTTGGCTCAGACATTTTGCATCTTGGTTCGCCTCTTATGGAACCTATCTAGCTTCACCTACTTGCTTGGATGTTGTATGCTTGCTCACTAATCCTTTAAAATTATACCCACCACTGCAGCTATGTAATTGTTGCACAACTTCTACCCAACCACAGCTACAAGTTGTTCTCTACACGAAATGTTCCCTTTCCCTGCTCTAATACAACCTGAGGCCGACCGATTTTGGGGTCTGCATTTTTCAACCATTGGTGGCTCCAATTTTAATTTGAAATGAAGCGGGAAAACATTTGAATTTTGAAATCCTTTGGTGCGGAGGTAACATTGAATGCATTTGTGTTCATGTCTTATCCACCACTTGTAATAGCTTCCAGGTGTCAGCTGTCAGAAGTGTCAGAAGTGCCGGAAATCTGGATAGCAGTGGCGTGGTCAGAAATTGGAATATTGAAAGTATTCACGGAATTGTCAACCGACGGAATTGGCAACGGAGACGGATGGACCCACTGGTCACGTCAACAAGATTGAGCAACCTGCAATCGAGATAAGCTCGGCGATCCAAGAGTCGTGATCACTGGAATTAGGTGAGTAAGGGACAACCTATCATCTTGGGCTCTTTGCTTGTGTGTTGCGATTCATGCCACGTGTCTTTCCATCGATTTCATTCTTGCATCATTCCGTACCGTATACGATAAATGTCTCCGACTAACTTGTTTGGCCGGCTTTCCCTTTTTTTAAGTGAATTTGTGATCTCACCATGGCATTTGATTATAGTTTTTAATGTTCATATGGAGTTTCATTTTATTTTGTCATCATTTGGAAAATTCATTTTTTTAATATACTAATGGAATATTTGGTTTATTAAAAGTTAAAATTATATGTTAGTTTTATTTTGAAAATCATTTTTTATATAAAGACATATATAAATATATATAAATTAATTATAATATTAATAATATTTCGTAACTCATTTTAATTTTAATTTTAAATATAACTTAAACATGATTAATTTTATTAAGGTTTTGTAGACATCAAATTTTAAAATGTAACTTGATTTTACTTTAGTTACATATGTATCATGATTTTAGAATTTGAAATTTAGTTGTATGTATCATTATTTCAAAATTTGAAATTTTTAGTGGACTTCTAAGGGTTAAACACTTAGTGAAATGGTTTATCATTCAATTTTCCAAATTTAAGAAGTTAGAAGTTTAAGACTAATTAGAATTGAATTAATATTTTTTTTTGGTAATTATATAGAAAAAAGTAAAAAGTAAGTGTGAGTTGTTTATAATTTTAAAATGTGAATTAATCTATTTTAGAGTTTGGTTAAATTTTTAATGATTAGGTAGAAGTTTTATTTTTAAATTAAAATTAAGAAATTTCATAATAATAAGATCTAAAAACTAGTAGTTATAATAAACTTTTTAATTATTATTTATAAAATACAAGTTTTATGTATGAGAAAGTTAACAAACTCCATAGCAAACATGTCAATATAAAGAAATTTTATAACAATGAAGATAGTGTTTTTCTAGGTTGATTTTCAGAATATAAGAGATTGTAAAGAGTTTTGAATCCATTGATTGTAGAGTTAACAAACTCCATAGTAAACATGTCAACGTAAAGAAATTTTATAAAAATGAAGATATGCTTTTGTTATTAGAAGTATCTAGAAAATGTCTTCACGACCATCACATAAACGTATTAGTTGTTGATCAGTTTTGAACCAACTAATGCAGTTCATCATCAAGATAATAAGATGGATGAAATTTGATTCAATATAGATATATAAAGAAGAAAAGTCAAAAGAAAATTATTGTTAGAAAAATAATTAAAACTAATAATAAAAAAATCATTGTTAAAAAAAATATTAAAGCTAATCAATTAACTGTTAGGAAATAATAATAATTAATATAAAAAATATTATAATTATTTATAATTTTATAAAAATGAATAATAATAATTAATATAAAAAAATTATTATAATTATTTATAACATTTATAAAAATAAATTAAGGGAATAATCATATTAAATTAAGAGATAAAATGATATTATAAAAAAACTAAAAATAATATTAAAAATAATTAAAATATAAATATAAATAAATATAAATATAAATAAATATTATGTTAATATTTTAAAATCAAAATCAAAAGTAAAAAATTAAGATAATAAAATATAAATTATAAATAAATAAATATTACTACTCTATATATATATATTCTATTTCTCTTATATATATGAAATCCTTTTCATATATATTATATAGGTAAGAAATGAGAATAAATAAAGAAAAAAAAAAGAACATTTCTCTTGAAATTAAACTATCCAGACATTAAAATTTCTTGCAATTTTAATCAATAAACAAGTGGTGTGGCCCATTCTTTCCTCTAGCCCCCACATGCTACTCACTAATATTTCCAGGTTTGGACAAAGGTGCATAATCAATGGTGATCACATGGCACTATCTAGTGAGGATGGATTTATCCTAGTTATTATTCTACCTATTTTTTCTCGTCGTATCATTGAGCCATGGTAGTTTTTCTATAACTTTGATGACGTGGTTGTTGGCTCTATTTATCCTTGGTATGTTAGATGGTTTTTTTTTTTTACTCTCTCCATTTTTTTTTTGTAGTATTGAGTTCAAACTATTTCACCATGGATGGACATTGGCACACCATACAATGCTCCCCATACAAAATTGTAGACTTTCATCAGGTTATGAGAAGGGTTCTGCAACATTCAAGGACTTTCAGGTAGCAATGTCACAACTAAAAGGGAGTTTCATTTTAATTAGAAGCTCATCTTGTCAACAAATGTAAGTTTTAAAACTTTATAGCAAGTAATGCAAGTAATGCACACGCAAATTCTTTATATATAGAAAATTAACAATGGTAGGAACACATAATGCTTAGAGATTTACTATGGAAACCACTAATTGGAAAACGAAAAAAAATTAGAGTTACACCTCTAACTTTTTTTATCATCTCGCTTCATCATTTACAATATAATATATATGATCCCATGGTATACAAAATCATAATATATTCAACTGGATTATATTTCTTTACTATAATTATGTTACAATGGGTTGAAATACCATTGGCCAAAAAATCACTAAAACCATGCTAAAAGGGAACCAAATCAATGCAAAATAAATAAATCAAAAATCAAAAAAAAAATTGGCATAAACCACCCTTACTCCAATATTAGTAATACATGAGACTAATCATATAAAGAATATAAAACATACCTAACAATCTTCCACTTGTTTTTTCCTTTACATACAAGGGTCACAAGATTACATGATTAATAATTTAAAGAAACAATGGCCATTATTTCTATATACCGAGGAAAATCTCTCTATGATCATAAGTTTTGTAATAAATTTGTATCATTCTTCAAAGTTTCCACTTTCACCAACAACACCTTCTTGTCTTAAATCATATCTCCCATAAAGTGATATTGAAGGTCAACATGCTTTGTCTTAGAGTGATAAGTTGGGTTCTTTACTATAAAGGTTACAATTTGTTTTTCACAAACATTTGATCTCTATAGCTATATAGCTTCTTGTATGAATAATTTCCATGGATTTAACTTCATTAGTTGAGGGAAAAATTATAATCTATCTCCTATTCATCCAATTGATTTCTCCTCCAAATAGGTTAAACATGTAACCACTAGTAGATCTTCTACAAGACATATCTCTAACGCAGCCCATGTTAATAAATCCATGTATGTCTAACACTCTATCTACTCCATTTCTTCCTTAGTGGAAGATTCCATAATCTATAATGACACGTAATGACGTGAAAACTCTTTCTACAAGTGTCCAATGCTCCTTTATTAGTTTTTACATATATGTGCTCAATACTCCCACTACATGTGAAATATTTAGTTATTCATTGGACCTCGTTGATCAAAAAGAACTCAACTGAGTTTAAATTTGCAGATTTCATAGACTGTTTCATTCACCCAATATCACAACTTTTTAGCAGTCAAAGTGAACCAAGAGTCAGTCCCAAAATCAAGAGGATCTTGCACCTTAGTGATCAAGTCAGAACAGGAGACTGGTATCTCTACCAAAACTACATAGATATCAAAGTATATAGATGTGAATTGGTTCCATATAAGTTGCCAAAGTATGTTCCAATGAGAAGTTTTCCTTTGGAATATATCAGGCAAATGATGAATATGGATGAGCTACATTTCATCTTATGAAAGAGAAAATCACAGTTTAAGATTAAAGCACACGTTGGGTCATTCATTTGCAACACCAGATTAGTTGGCTCAGACGTAGATGTCATACTCAAACATATGGGTTTTCAACCCAGCTTCACTTGGTCATATGATCCATTCAACATTATTTCAAATTTAAGGGTGGAGCTTAAGACTACTCCTTATAATCACACACCTAGGCCTGAGATTGAGAAATTTAGAAATCAAGAACAGTGGGAAGAGAATACTCTTCAAGAAGTAGAGGAACAAGTCTTTCCTCCTATACTCATCAGACTCCAGGTTCTCAAACTAAGCTTGACAAAAGGCCTAGGGAAGGATCATCATCATCAACAATTGGAGAAAAGGAATTCATCCACTACTAGAAGAAACCAAGGATTGAATCAAAGGCTACTACTACTACTACTACAAGTCAAGGTCAAAAGGAGCCTATTGTCATCAATCAGGATGATTCACAGGTTTCTATAGTCACTGGGGAGCCTGTAATTACTACTCCTTCTTCCTCTTCTACTTCACAAAAAATTCTAGAAATTACTTAGTCTGTTGGACCAAGTGAAACAGAGAAGTCAATTGCTTTCGCTAAATTTCTTGAGATCAAGCAGAAGAATGAAACTTTAAAAGCTAATGTCTATGCACAATTCTGGAAGCAGACTTCCACTTCAAAACACAGGTTACTGACAACATTTGACAATGAGAAGGGAAGAAAGCAGATGGCCTTTCTGTAAGCTCAAGTACCTTTTCCCAAAGGTTCTTCTGATTATAAGAAAACTATATTCTCATTTGATGCCAATCAGATTCATCCAATTGACCAAATGGACATGCATAGGCAGTCTGGTGAGATGTTGTTCTCAACCATGACCAACACTTCCATGGCATTGTCAAAGCTTAAAACTGCTCTATCAAATGTGCAGTCTCAATTGAAAATTGAGAAAATATCATCTCTGGCTAAGGATAATAGGGTTAATTCATTGGAGGACTTAGTCATTAAAATAGGATATGACCCTACTAATGTAAAAGCAGCAGAAGATATAATAAGAAGGAAGAACACAAATATTGAAGCATTGAGAAAATAGCTCAGACTGCCTTCTATAGAGGACCCCCAGACTAAGGAAATAGCAGATACCAAACAACATAAGGAAGAAATGCTCAAACTGATAATTGAGCAAAATGTACAGATTAAAACCATGGAGGAACAAATTGAGAAGTTGCTTAAAGGAAAAGAGAAATTTACTCAATTATATATAGCCCCCATCACATCTATTCCAATTACATCTTCATTAGCCACAGGGGAATCTACATCGACAAAAGAGGATTTGAACAAACTTTCATAGGAACTCATTCATCAAAAGCAAGAAAATGAAAGGCTTCATAAGAAATTCCAGACTTTGGAAGCACATAAAATAA
Organism: Pinus tabuliformis; assembly: GCA_031772625.1. Taxonomy (NCBI): domain Eukaryota; kingdom Viridiplantae; phylum Streptophyta; class Pinopsida; order Pinales; family Pinaceae; genus Pinus; species Pinus tabuliformis. The sequence goes on from CM062818.1 coordinate 1,775,122,847, forward strand.
AGAATGGCAATTTGTATGTTGAGGAGATGCATAAAACAAACAGGTTGAACAGAAGGATCGAAGAGTTAGTCATTGATGGCACAGACCTTGGCCCAAGCCAAGGAAAGGATTTGGGCAAGCATTAGTCAAGTCATAACTGAAATAGGGCCATCCAAGAAGATCGTTTTCGAGCAGGAGGAACTCATCAACAAATGTCAAGTAGTCATTGATGAAGTGAAACAATTGCTTAAAGATAAATCAAGTGAGGCTGTTGATATGATCAAAGTTCTTAATTCAAAGAGTAGGACAGAGTTGGAGCAAATATAGATTTTAGACAGAACAAGAACCATTTTGGAGATCAAGAAAGTTCTCTAAAAGAAGAACTTCATGACACAACTAGAAACTAAATGTTAAGCATTAAAGACCTCTGTTCAAAGGTTTCACTTTAAGTTTAATTTACTTAATCAGAGAGGATTGCTGGGATTAGTGGCTCCAAATGATAGGCTTATCAGTTTGGAGGATTACTGTGAGAAACTTTACAACGTAACAACTGATAGATCAACTTTTGTAGGCATAAAAGGGCACATTATAGGGAAGCAAGCATTGGAAGCTTTAGATTTTGATTTGACCATTAAGCATGAAATAAAACATATTTTTATAAATAAGCTCACTTTTGAGAAATACACAGAAGTAGATGAAGTTTATAGGAAGTTGGTAAATCTCACCATACCAAGTCAACAAATACGGAATCACTTCTGCAAAGTAATTGAATAACTTTCGTCCTCAACAAATAGACAGTTGGGCATCACTTTTTGGGGACCAATCATCAACATATTCCTAAATAATAGTGCCACCACATAACAATTTTCAATTTCCTATTATTTTGTACTATTTCTGTAAAATTTTGTAAGAAATATCTCTAACAGATATTTAGTTTGTATAAATAACTCCTCATTCTAGTTATTATGGGTTGAACCCTTGTATGAACTTTTTGGAGCAGAATTGTAATTGAGATGGAGATTTGTTGCATTAATAAAAGGATTCTGAATTTGCCTTCTATAGCTTGTACTTTGTGTGAATTTTTCTTTGTGATATTTCATAATGTTTTCTTCATATATTTAATTCTTTATGCAAATACCTGGGTAAGATCAAACTGAGTTTTAGTCAATGTTAAATCCCCTGTGGAGTTATAAATATTAATCAAAGACTAGTTTATGAAGCTATATGTTATTGTAAACTCTCATTTATCTATTAATTGCCACACCCTTTGCATTTGCTTAAATATATTTTGTTGTGTAAGTAAACATTGGTTACTTATATTCATTCTTATGGCCAATTAAATATTCTCTCTCAATATTTAACAAGTTATACTTCAACAAATTCTACTAATCATCCACTTTAAATCAAATTGTTATTTTGGACAAATAAACAACCCTTTTAATTAATTCTACAAGTAAATATGTTCAAGCACTGTTTTCAATTATTCATAACTAAAGTCATCCAAAAATCTTGAAAACAACCAAAATATTTTAGATGTTTTGACATGACTAATTAACCTAAAATCATATTAGAAGACAACACCACCAAACCAAAAAAAATGATAATGATGTAAAAGAGATAGAAAAATAACAACTACACCACCAAACCAATAAAAGTGATAATGATATGAAAAAGATAGGAAAATAACAACTCCACACGCACAGACACACCCCTCAAAGGCCGCATCAAAAAACCCCTTGGAAACCTATGTCAAATATCTTTGAAAGTCCTGTCACTTTTTTTTTCTGCAGGAAGAAAAAGGACCAATCTCCCAAAAAAGAAAAGACTCAACCGCTCTGAGGGAAATATGTCTTAGATTCGGAGCAGCATTTTCAAAAATGCAAGCATTCCGACATAGCCAAATCGCGAAAACAAAATACAGATGAATGCCCATTCATCTGACTAGGCATGCTCGGCGAAAAGAACTTAGCTTTTACTTTTTCTCCTTCTGCTGGGTCAAAGCAAATGATCAAGTAATTCTGCCCCCATGTGTCTGATAACACTGTTTTGAAAGCATGAACATTCAGACACTCAAATTAATACGAAAAGTAAAACTTTGTCTGTACTATGTGACGGTCTGGGATGTTTTTAATATTCTTAAACCTTTTGTCAACTTTTGTTTATAGAGATCAGCTAGATCTGGCTCCTGGTTCATGTCATCACATTTGCATGCGTAACGCATGTTGGTTTAAAAATATTAAAAAACTTTAATAAGAACCACCAGATTCCTCTTACCATAAGATAAACACAATGGTTGACATGAGAAGAAGGAAAATTCATGTGAGTGATGGCAAGTTCGGCCAAAAATTTGGGTGCTTCGGATTATTTTAAGAGCGGCAACTGGAAGCTTCCCTCATATCAAACAGGAGGAATCGATGAAACCCATTTCAATCCGACACGGATTTACGTAATGTCAATGCACACCACATCATTCCGAATTTCCAATTAAAAGTTCATTCGTGGAGAAGACCTTGCCTGGTCGTTCCTCTACTCAAAGAATTCGATTATTCTCACTAGTGACAACTCATTTTCAATGAGTTCCAATGTTTTCAAACATAAAAGTATTTTATTAAAGGAAATAAATTAATCTAAATTTTAGTTTTAATCATTAAAATTTTCATTAAAAAACTAGTATATATATATAAATAAAAAGTTGTTTTGTGAGATTTTTTGGAAAAGTGTTTTAGATTTAATTTTTCTTAAATATGGCAGGAATTTATTGAAATCACGAGTTTGATGAGTAATTTTTGCAAAACTGAAGTGCTCTAGGAGTTTTTTAAGATGCTGAATCCATATATACTGTTAAATTTCACTTCAAATTTTTCCACACATTCTAGCACCAAAAAATCCAAAAAATCACACAAAAAAAATTCTTATATATAAAAATTAATGAAATTATCCAAATGTCATGAGTTTAAATGCGTGTTTCTTTTCTAACAAGTGCGATGATCTAGTGTTTACTTAATCAAGGTGGTTATTTCTATGTTATCCCAAATGTTTGGGGTGGGTTATAAATGGTAAGTTAAAGAATTGTGGACTAAATTAACGAAAATAAGTTTATTTTATATCAAGTAAATTTTACTTTTAGATTTAATTTTAATTCAATTTGTTTTTTTTATAAAATATATTTTCATTTTAATTTAATTTTTTATTTAATTTTTTACACAAAGAATGATGAATAAATGAAGTGGAACTTTGGGATAAGTCGAGTTTTACATAATTCAAGTTTTATGAATTTCATATTGCTTAAATATTTATGATTGAAAAATTTAATTTTGATTTCAATTTATTTGATTATTAATTTTGATTTGTTGAATTGTCAATTTTACTAGAAGTAGTTTGGTTATTTAGTAAATATTCATAAACATCTATCTATAATAGCTATCAAACCACTTACTTCATTATACAATTCATGTTGTTAAAATTAAAAAATCCTAAAAACTAACTAAACTATAACTTTATTTTAAATTATTATTATTATTAATTATAAAATAAATTAATATATATATATATATATATATATATATATATATATATATATATATATATATATATATATAAGAGAACATGGAAGAAGATTCTTAATCCCACTTTACCGTGTAGATTCTTAATTTGCAAAAAAAAATTGTTACAACACCATGAGTGAGTACCATGGCTTATCAATATTGCATGCCCAAAAAACCATACGTTACTTCAAATAACAATTTTTTTTAATTAATTAATCTAATTAAAAAAAATGGGCATAACTACTTTTCATATGAATTTTAACCTTTCATTTGTGGATATTACTATGAATATTCTAGAATATTCATGGAAGTTGAATTCGTGCCTAATAGTTATTGCAGAGACAAGCACTCTACATCTTAGTATAAGGGGATGTGTGTAGGTGTAAATGCTTGTGGACATAAACATTTAACATTTATATGTCAACTCAATTAAAAATAAAAAATAAAAGGTTAAAATCAATACAAGAGGAGATCTTGTAGTGCCTAAAAAAAGTGTAAACATCTAACTCTCTCCTCAATTAACAATAAAAGGTTAAAAATGATAAAAATAATAAAATTCAATTTAGTATATTGTAATTTTTATTTTTCACTTTAGTCCTTCCAATTATAACTTATTAGTTCCTTTGCTTTGGAAGGAACTAACAAATTAAGATGTGAAGTGGATAAGTAAATTGTTTGGTAAGTAATTCATGGTAATTATATTTGTTTACATCTTATTACTGTCCATTTTTTAATGCAAATACTAGATTAAATTATGAAAGGAAGTAATTGATAGTAAATATGTTATTTATTTGAGTATAAGCTATTTTCAAGGATTTTATTTTTAGATGGTTTTTGTGCAAAAGCTTAAGAATAAAAAATCACTACACAAATATCTAAAAATCATGCATGAATATTGTAACCATATACAAGGAAGGCCAGGAAGAGTAGGGGATAGAGAATTTAGTATATTATGTCGTTTAATAAATTGGTGCTCTTAAATACTTGGGGAATTTTTTTTTTTTTTCAAGTAGCTTAGATCGATCTTAACCTCGGATCTATCAAGTGTTAAGAAGGATTAAAAAAGAAGTTTTCTCTTTCAAAAATTTGATCCTTATAGACACTTAATAGATCCAAAATTAAAATGGATCTAGATTTTTAATAATTAAATTAAAATTCAATAAAAAAAATTCAAAATAAACACAGAAATTACAACAAAATTAATATACTTCCAAAGGATAAAAAGTGGTTAAATTTCTAAATATAAAATTTTAAAAATAAATAAAACAAAAACAAAGCATTCACCTAAAATATCATATGCAAAGTTTATATGATTGTATTTTCTACAATAACATGTTTTATTTTTGATTACTGGGGCTTAGAAAAGTTTGTTGCTTGCTCATTGATGGAAAGATAAATAATTATAAACCAAACTTAAATAAAAAATGTAAGTTAATTGTGTTTCAAATAGATTCCATTTTTGGAGAAAAAGTTGAAGTGGAATCTTGCCATAAATTGTGGGTTGGACTAAATTTTATGCGATCAAGTTTTATTTATCAATAAAAATTTAAAGATTGGAGAATGGAGGGGACAAAGGTTTATTGATATTGGCTTGGATTAAATTTTATGTGATCAAGTTTTATTTATTATAAAAAAATTAATTTTAAAGATTGGAGAGGACGAAGGTTTATTGATATGGGAGATTATAAAATGGAGTATTTAATAAAAATTAGAGATATTTTAGAATTTTTTTTTATTAAAAATAAAAATATATATCCAAAGTAAAATTCAAAATTAAATTTTTTGGAGATATATATCAATATTTAATAAATGAATTTAAAAATATTATTTAATACCTTATAGATATACTTATTACACTTATTACATTATGATAAAGTATTGTAAACATTAAAAATAGTATTTAATATCCTTTAAATGTATCTATTATGTCATGACAAAACATTGTAACCCAAGTCAGAGAGAATAAGTTTATTTTATAATAAATAAACTTCATTATTAAGAAAATGGTTTCAAAAGTAGTTGAAATTTAATAGATACTAAATTTCATATATCATAATATTTTTGACGCTATATATTTTAGCGCATATTTTAAACTGATCTATATATACGATTTGAAAATTTGAAAGAAAAATATTAATAATAAATTTAATTTACAATGCTAAAAATCTATACACTTTAAAAGAAAATTATTACATTCTTGTCCCAGCTATCGGGCAGTATACGGTTGTAGCATTGCGCAATACTTGATATCGTTTCATTTGATTTTGTCTTTCATTTTGAAAAATAATTTTTTTAATATATTAATAAAATATTCGTTTTATTAGAAACTTAAATTATATTTTGTTTTTATTTTGAAAATTAATCATTTTATTATTTTTATATATTAATTAATTAAAATATTAATGATATTAAAATTATTAAATTATTATTTGTATCTTATTTTAATTTACACCTCATTTTGTTTTAAATTTAACTATAAATTAAACCTTCATTAGTTTTATTATACTTTTGTTTATTTTAATTTACACCTCATTTTGTTTAAAATTTAATTATAAATTAAACCTTCATTAATCACATCACATGTAAAAATGTAACTTGTTTTCACCTGAGTTGCATGCATCATTACTTTAGAATGTGTTGACTTCTAAGGGCTTAAACACGTGGTGAAATGTTTGCCTATTCAAGTTTTAATTTTCAGGGCTTCGAGAGGTTACAAGTTCACGACTTCAGAATTTGAAACTTTTTAGTTGACTTCCACGGGCTGAAACACATAGTGAATGTTTTGTCCATTTAGTTTTTAAAACTAGTAAATGGTTTGCGCTTTCAATTTTTAGGGCTAGAAGAGGATAGAAGTTTAAGACCACTTCAAGAGTTTAGAAGTTTAAGACCAATTCACTAATATTGTTTTGTTGTTTTGTTTTATATAATCTGATAGAAAGAAAAAAGATGAAATGTAAAATGGTTGTTTAAGACCAACTCACTAATATTGTTTTCTTTTATATAATCTTATAGAAAAGAAAAGATGAAATGTAAAATGGTTCCTGTGAGGTATTTATAAGTAAAATTTTTAATTTTATATTAAGGGTAAAAATTTCTGGTTATGATATATTTTTTTATTATTAAATAGAGAAGTTTATTCTACAACTGAGTATGATAGTAATATGTGATTTCTTTCATGTTTAACATGAAGTTGACACTTGTAATTTTTTAAATAAAAATAAAATATTCTTTGAATTAAAAATTAATATTAGCTATAATCAAACTAAAAAACAAATATACATATTTGGTTACTTTTACTTTAAAGTATTATAAAACGTAATTTCACTCTAATTGTGTTTGTGCTTTACTTTATTGGTTGTTGATACTACAACCCAGAAGAGATGTAAGAATTTTACAATCTCACTTTCAGTTATAAATAAAATATTTCCATGTCCATATGAAATAAGATAATTTTATATCAACTTTTATAATTCTTTTAAAGTAATTAAAAAAAAATAAAGTTGATATTATTTATATTTTTATATTTCCATTGGATAAGTAAATAAACAATTTTAATATGCATGTTAACTAATTTGTTTTAATAAACTTTAGAAAAAACATAAACATATATGTATATAATATATCGATGACAATATAATATTTCAATATGAAATGAAAAGAAGTAATTGAAAGTAAAAATATTTAATTCTAATAAGAGGCAAATGTATAATTAATTCACTTCTTAATATAAAATTAATATGTGACATTTAAAAAATATTAATAGTAATTAAAAAATTTAATATGCATCATAAATAAAATATTTTCAATATATTATTATTATTATTATTATCCACAGTCACGGCGAGACACCAAATTAAGTAATACTGATATATATTTAAAAATATATTAATAGAAAAAAACAAAAAAAAACTTTAATATGGACAATTTCATAAATAAAATATGTCAATGTTCATGTTAACTAAATTATTTCAATGTAACAATTTACATATTATATAATATGGCTTAAAGTAGTAATAATAACAATAATAAAATGAATTCTTATTGTTATCACATTTCAAGTACCATTATTTTACATTATGATTTTAAACCTCAATTCCACTCTAATATTCAATTTTAGCGTTGGTGTTTAGGCCACTGGCAACTTGACGTGAATTCGAGGACAGAGCATTAATAGCTCACCATACTCCAGTTGTGTCGAATAAATATCCGCATTATAGTCCCAACCTCATAGGTCCACCTGATGTCAAAGGTCAAGAGTCGGTGTTAGTTCATTAATCAGAGATCAGAACTTATAATACTCCCCATTGAAATACACTAAGACCCAACCTCGCCGACTAGGGGAGAGATTCCTAATGTTGTGCAGGGACCAGTAATTGACATAGTACTGGTCCCACCAAACTACCATAAACTGAGACTTTTGAAACCAATATTTAAACAAAAATAAATAACATTAAGTATAAATAGGTATTAATTTATGTCCAAAATTTCCCCATACATTGACTGGGCCCACAACTGTCCATAAATAGTATTTTACTAGTTAAAACTGCAAACCATATTGACCCAACTAGAAAACAGTTAAAACCATAAAGGCTTCCAAAATGGCCTATTCCAGAAGTACAAAGCAGCAGTCACTTCAACCCCCACTCATCAAAACTACAGCTTTGCATCCCAAAGGAATATGCCTACCTGCACATAACAAAAGGGAATGGATGTCAGCCATAACTGCTATGTTGTTCAACAACTAAACACCCCATGTTCAATAAATGACACCCAACCCAATAACATTTAAACCCACTTTGTACAATAAATGACACCCAGACCCAATAACTGCAATAAATGGCACCCAACTCACTCTATTTCTCATTAAAACAAATCAAAGCACATGGATCAACAAATAACCAATTCCCAACCATTAGATCACATCAAATTAAATCTAGACCACACATTCAAAATGAAGCCATTGCAATCCATGTGCATCCATGTCCACCAATTAAATTCAAATGCCCAAAACTATAAAAGAAGTCCACCCACTATTGAAGTTGCATCTTATGCTTTCAAACCATTTAGCAAACTTGAAGACAACATCACAAAACAGTTGCCAGTATATCGAGGTTAGTTATATGAATTACAACTCATTCTTCTTACAGTTCTGTTTTCATTGTTTTCATTTATCAGATTTCTTACATGATCTGTCTGGCCATAACTGCTAGAAGGATACCTGGATGGTTTCACAAATAGCCATTGAAAGTCATTGTTCTTACAGTTCTGTTTTCATTGTTTTCATTTATCAGAGTTCTTACATGATCTGTCTGGCCATACTAAATATTCAGAGTAACTAAATATTCCGAGGGAGGTTTTTCTTGGTTTTCTTGAAGATAATAGGGACGCGGTTCAAAAGAGTTCCATGCTACTGTAGCAAAAATAAATTCAAAATTTTATTTAATAACCATGCGGCAACAATGATGAGAACAAGAGCAAACAATCTTGATTATAATTTATCATAAACTAGAGACACATCAATAGGGCTCTTTAGTGCCTTCATTACATAGGTAAGCCTATGTTTTTGGTAGTCATTGCTTGATGCTGGATAGTGCACAGAAAAACTCTGTTCGGCTTTAACGTTCAAATTCTCTCTGATCGAGGAGTCACCCTTGGATCTCATCATGAATTATTTTGGCGGCTGAAAGCATTTTAATTTAAATTGGCTGCATTGAGATCAAGATCAGAACAATCGAATAGCAACGCATATGGAAATTTACAGAAACCAGAACAATCGAATAGCAACGCATATGGAAATTTACAGAAACCAGAACAATCGAACAGCAACGCATATGGAAACCAAGATGACTCTAACGATTGCTTCCGAGTCAAAGTTCAATTCCAGTAATCAGAAATTATCCCAATACAGTTTAGCGTCAAAAGAGACTTCACTAATTTGAATGAGTATGGTATCAAAAATCATTGTGGTATTGGCATGGACCATTATCTTTGTTGTGTTTTATAGTGAGATATGGGCTCAAAGGAATCATGCTTTGAGATGGTCAAAGGAGGAAAACAAAACATTGATAAACTACTTGACAGTTATCCTGGTTTTCATCACTTCTAAGATTTTGGCATTGCTTCATTTTATTCTTCCTTGAGATTGTTGCTTGCAAATTTCCAAAACCTAGAGAAAATATTAAAATGTAAATCCATCAATGTGAAAACTAATTTTTACGGGTGGCCCTAGGAGGTGAATTTTGACTGCTTATTTCAGGAAAACGAAGCAAAATTTTGAAAATCCACGAGAAGTTGTAGTACTGAGACATTTTTGGCAATGCCAACTATCATAGAATCCTACTTGAATCCATATAAAAGTTGCTAAATTAATGAACTATGGATTTACTTGGAATGACATTTGTAAAATTTTGACATTGCCCTATGAAAGTTAAACATTTACTCTCATTATGAAAACAGATGAATACATGGAAAAATAGCTTAATTGCAAAATTTCCTAGATCACTTTGGGTTTGGGTTATAAGAATTTATAAGCAAGTGTTACATTGTCGGTCATTTGGTGCCATTGTCAGCCTACACAACATATGTACTCCACAAAGATCATAAAGAGTTACAATTGGAACTAGTGGACTCTTCAAGGAATTTGGCACAGATAGATTTACAAGGGTTTAAAGCAAAAAAACTTTGGTTAGGTATTAATGGGTGGCATTGTCAGCCTACACAACATACAGATTCCATGAAAACCATGAAGATTTACGACACAGAATTATGGACTCTGCCAGGAATTTGGAAAAGATATATTTACAAGGGTTTAAAGCAAAAGAAATTAGGCTATGTATCAAAGCCCCCGATCCATTGTAAGGCCATTAATACATGCAAAAAACAGCATTTCAAATGAATCTAAGCCACATCAACAAGAAACAACATCAGAAACACAAAACAATTTCATCTCCATTACAAAAACAAAATCCCACTTCACCACTGAACCCTTAATGGGATAGACAGAGTATCAAGCCATCCCCAAGGGTTCCAATATCGTTCTGGTCTCCCCCACCAAATAAAGAAGAGAGGCAGGGGAAAAAATCCAGGTGATTTTGACAAAAAACCTCGCTCTCAGAAACCTACATCTAAACCAAAATAAGTCCCCAGGGACAATCGGGTCTGCTACTCCGAACAACATCCAACCAAACAAAAGATGAATGAATAAAACTCATTACTAAAAAAGATAAAACTTGATCATTTCTAAGCACTCATTCCATCGACTCTTGAAAATTCACATATCAAACTTCAAAGATATGAAGTAGATGACTTGACTCGCCCTAATCAGGGTATAGATTGGTAATACCAGCATCAGATTTTTCAAAAAAACATCACAAAAAAACATAATGATTTACCAACATTGGAGCTACATGAAAACGAGTATAAAGGATCGAACCCATGACATAACTCTACAGAGAAGTTGCAGTACTGAGATATTTTTGGCAATGCCAAACAACAAAAAAATGGAAAGTGATATTTGAAACAACTATCATAGAATCCTACTTGAATCCATATAAAAGTTGCTAAATTGATGAACTATGGATTTACTTGGAATGACATTTGCAAAATTTTGACACTGTCCTATGAAAGTTAAACATTTACTCTCATTATGAAAACAGATGAATACCTGGCATGATGGCCATGGACTACAATGGAGAAGTTGCAGTACTGAGACATTTTTGGCAATGCCAAACAGTAAAAAAAAATGGAAAATGATATTTGAAACAACTATCATAGAATCCTACTTGAATCCATATTAAAGTTTCTAAACTGATGAACAGGCAAGCAATTGAGAGACTACGAAGTAATTTGCAATGAGAGACTACGAGGTAATGCGATTCGATTTCCTGTAACATAAGTAATGCAATTCGATTTCCTGTAACATACATGTTGATAATTTCCTGTAATAAAGGAAAAGTATTTTTGCAGAAGTAATAAACATTAATTTACAAATATTCTAATGTCTAAATGCATGCAATAATTTTACAGGTTGTTGCATCTATGGCAAAAGGAAGTTACTCTGCTCGTACAAGGAGAAGTGGCAGGAGAGTGACAAGGGGTGCGCAGCTACGATGCACATCGTCTAATGATCATAGGCCAGCTGATGTTAATGCCAAAAATGCACCAGGGAACATTGTTGAGGATGACCATGTGACAGCAGCTGATGTTAACACACCATCAGCCATAGAACCACCGTCAACTACAACCCAAGGGGCAAGCTCAACTAAAAAGATCAGTGCTATAAGAGGATGGACAAAAGAATAAATGTTAGTTGCAATTAATGACATAGAGTTTCATGGATACTTAGTTCGGGCATCTGCAAAAAAATGGTATTCCTCCCTCATCAATACATTATTGGATAAATGGACTGACTCATACAAAACGTCGAGGGCCTCTTACAGTTATGACTGAGGAGGAGGAGGCCGAGGTGGTTGAGTGGTGTAAAGAGATGGCCCAACTGGGACATGGGCTAGAGTTGATACAACTCAAATCAACAGTTGCTCAAATCTATCAAGGGAGGCCAAACCCATTCAAAGATAGGTTTCCTGGTAAATCATGGTGGTTTGGGTTTAAAAAAAGGCATCCAGAACTTGTATTGCATACTGCTGAGGGCCTTGACAGAGACAGAGCATTAAATTTGTGCCCTGCAGTGGTGCAAAAGTTCTATGACACACTTTCTAGTGCTTATGATAAACATTCTTATGGAGCAGACCATATATGGAACTGTGATGAAACAGGTTTATAGGCAGGGAGGAATTGTGGCATGCCGATAATTGCCAAGAGAGGGAACCAAAATGTGCCAAAGATTTTTCCCAAGAGCAGGGAGTGGATAACTATTTTATGTTGTGTCAATGCAATTGGTACTTCAATCCCAGGATTTTATCTATTCAAAGGTAAAAATCAACTGAAAAACTATATACAGAACTGTGAACCAGGTGCATGCATGGCTGCACATCCCCATGCATGGATGACTAAAGAACTGTTTCTAAGTTGGCTTTTTCACTTTGCTACATCGGTACTAGGTGGCGTCTCGCCTAATAACATACACCTTTTGATATTAGATGGCCATGGGAGCCACATGGCTGTACAAACAATTGAGGAAGCAAATAATTTAGGCATCAACCTGTTGACATTGCCAGCTCATACCACTCACAGACTGCAACCCCTTGATGTTAGTGTGTTTGGCCCTTTCAAGAACTATTTCAGGTCAGAGCGCGCTGCATGGATGGCAAAGAATCTAGGGGTTGAGGTGAAAAGGTTTGAGCTAGCAGAGCTTGCAAGTAAAGCTTTTAAAAGGGCTTTGACACCATCAAATATCAAGGCTGGCTTTAGGAGGACAGGAATCTGGCCACTGAACTATGATGCTCTTATACATGATACTGGTTGTAGCCAAGCATTTCATGTGGATGGTCAGGAGGAAGGGAATGCCCAAACAGGTGTTGAAGTGCAAGAAGTAGATGACCAAGATGATGTTGTTGCAGCTGGTAATATGATTTCCCTATCTCAAGGACACTTATATGCTGAAGATGATGAAACTGTATGTGAAACAAAATATAACAATGAACAAATTCGCAGTAACATGGAGATCATTCCATCAACTCAAGAACATGAAATTCCTATTGTTGATATTGTTAATGATATTGTTGAACATGCAGTTGACAATGACCAATTGACATTGCCAAGCCAAGTAACCCCACCTTCATGGCTAGCAGAAGAAATGATCAATATGAATGCACATAGTGTCTCAGCAACCAATGAAGAAAGCATGAACATGCCCTCACAACTAGCAGAATGGAACAGTGAAATTCTTCATTTTTTTGTGGACAATAGATCAATGGAAGAAGATGAAGGACATAATGAGGCATCGAATGAAGATAATGATATAGTTCAATCAGTTCCAACAGATACTGAAAGGGAAGTACCAAGCAATGACATGTAGGTGGGAGGGGTGGAGAAGACACTTGGACGGTTCCTAAAGCTACCAGTACAGAGTGTATCAATGAAAAAAAAGCAAGGTGCATCAGGTAGTCTTCGTTTGGGTTGAAGCTCATAGTTACTCACCTTAGAGGACTATATAAACTTGTTAGTTGAGTTTGAAAAAAAGAAATTTGAAATGCAAGAATTAAAATAGAAAAAGAAGGATCTAGTCAAGGAGAAGAAGGCAGCAAGGATTGTTGCAGCACAACATCGAGCAGATGAAAGGATTGAAAGAGATAAAGCAAGGAAATTTAAGGACCAACAAAAGCAAATGGCAAGACAAGAAAAGGAAAAACGAAAGGCACAACAAATGCTTGAAAAGGAACAAGGGATGATCAATATGGTTGACAATGATACAAGAATAGCTAATGAAACCAGGATTATTTCAAACTCATTGGACTCCATTGCAGATAATACACCATTATTCCAAGATCTCATAAACATTCAAGTGCCTCACTATCAAACTGAGGATTTACCCACTTGCCTTATTCCTACCAGAGTTGGTGCCAATTCTATGTATGCTCATTACACACCTCCACTTAATGCAGGGGTCAGTAGTGCAAATGTGAGGTATGGGTACTCAATACCTCCATGGTTGGAAGCTGCAAATTGGAGTCAATCATATGGCAGCAATCAACCATTTCCTAATCAACCCTTGACAGGTAGGCCAACCTACCTGGCTCAAGAAGGTAACTCGGGGAGTTTTGGCACTCAAGATTCTCAGGGCCATAAAGAATAGGGGTGTCATATGTTTTTGGTTGTAACCACATTATGATGTGGATTTTGGATGGATTGTGTCTTTTTCTTGTCATAGAAACATTTTGGCTTACAACCTAGGTTGTTTTATTGCTTTGAAATGCTAACAACATTATGGTTCTATGCATTCACTACATTGAAAAGCCAACAACAGCTTGGTTGGTTGTAAAGCAGTTTTATTTGCGAGCTAAGCAGAAATGTTTATAAAAATTGATTATTAACATTGAAAGACTATTTATTACAGTGGAAGAAATGCTAGTACCTAGAAAGACAAAAAGAGAAACCAATGAAGTCTGCCACCCAATGGATGCAAACATAATAGTTAGACCTGAAACCAATGGCTCAAAAAATACACCAACCTCTGAAATATTTAAGAGAGATGATATCAGTCCACAAAATATGCTACAATGATAACTTAGATACTTATTCCCCTTTTGAAATTGTTATGTCAATTCATATTATGTCTTGGGGCTTCTTTTTCCACTGTAAAGATGAACAATATTTCACAAAATAAATCACTTAATACTTCACCATTAGCTTCAAAATGATGCTCCCAAGACTGATAAGTGATTTCTTATGGATATTAAACCTTAGCAAATTGATTTCTTCTTACTGAAACAAGTACACCAGATCTTGAAAAGCATATTTCAGATATCAAAAGACATATACTAGACCTTAGAAAAACACTTGGAAAGTCACCAACAGAAAAACATATGACTTTATTAACCTCTTATGGTCAATGTGCAATGGTCTTGGGCTTATTATTATTGTCTTATGGTATTTATTAAGTCATAGTAGCAATATGCTTTAGATCTAATTATTCATTGCAGTCAACAAGGATCATAGAAAGCAGGCCACGGTAAGCAGTTTTTCAACTTTGAAAGAATAACCTAGATCTAAGTAAGCTTACCTACAAGCACATACTTCTGTAAAATATCTTAACTCTCAAACACATCCATCTTCTATTGAATACAGAAAGAAGTTAATACACAACAATAGCTCAAAACCAAAACTCACTAACCAACACAGTGGCACACCCTACATTTCCTTTCTCAGATAACAGAATAAGGTAAAATAATGTCTCTAAACACGTGCAATAAGAACTTGGTTTCACTGTGTCAAAACCTAACCCTACTCAGAACACCTAGTACACCTTAGCTCCATGGATAACTACACATCAGGCAAATCTATTGGTGCCTCCTATAGAGCTAAGCTCTCATCCAGAATAGACAACTCCCATAAAAGCACCTTGGACAGCCTAAGGATGTACGCTATTTGAAAAACGAACCATGCATGCACCCTCAAAACTGAACTAAACTTAAATCCTACACAACATATGTACTCCACAAAGATCATAAAGAGTTACAATTGGAACTAGTGGACTCTTTGAAGTCATTTTCTTCATTTTTGAAGTAATAATTATTTAAATTTTCTGAATAAAACCTGAAACACTGAGATAATAAGACACAGAGCTGCAAATAAATTCTCAACCATAAATAAGTAAATAAATCCAACAAATCTGATTTTAATATAATCAAATATGTATTCATATATAGTTTTAAAATAATTGAGCTAAGAATTGTTCCAAGGAAACGAAAAAAATGCATGTGATAGACAAAATTGAATGGCATAGGCAGACATGAGAGATAGTCTTTAGGGACCTAACCCAAGCTACTGCAAGCACTAATAAATTATATGGAATGGTACAGAAGCTCGAAAGGCAGTTGAAACAATAAAAGATAAGTCAATAGGGCAAAATTTGTCAAATTACATGAGTTCGAACATAAAATAATCTCTTTGGGCACATCTAAACTCAAGATCCGAAGCACTTAAATTGAAGGATGTGAAGACCAAGATTTTCATGTCATTCAATCGCTTATTCAAATCCAGTATTACCATCCTCTTGCCTATCCCATGTTTTGGAAACTCTTTGATGATGATAAAGAGTGTAAGGTTGTTACTATTGCAAACCTATCATGGAGGAATTTGGTTACACAAGAAAATTCCCATAAATGCAAAGGATATCCAAGGAGGAATAGGATGTCTTTAAAACATTCTCTGTTCACGCTCCAATATTGAAAGGCAGCCTATAATATGGCAAGAAAGTCAAAAACCATTCCTACAATATAGGCTGTATTTGTAATCTATCAGTTAGCAACATAACACAGTTGTCTACAAGGGTGCTATGGATCTACCAAAAGGGTGAGTATTCAAAACAGGCGGTTCACGTGGGTAAGATCTATGCATCCAAAATAGGGTCAAACTAGGTGAGGTATCTCACTAATAAGATCCTGCAAAATGCACTAGACACGCAAGACCAAAACAAGAGCTTTCATTACAAGAGTTTCTTTCCATTGACTACATTTTCTAAATGAGCAAAGCAAGAAAGCATTAAACTATGATACTGGCATCCTTAAGCGAAGTTTTTCACAGCTAATTATGAAGCCCTCTTTTGTTCATCGAACAAGGTGGCACAAGTCGGTATTGATTGAAGTTCAAAATCTACTACCAAGTCATGTACTATATCATTATGCAAACCACTAAGATACTTGCGGGGATTATTGACAAAAGGTAGCAACAATGCAAGTTTATGTTTGCCAGAAAAGAAGTAAAGTGAAGGAAAAAATCCAGGTGATTTTGACAAAAAACCTCGCTCTCGGAAACCTACATCTAAACCGAAATAAGTCCCCAGGGACAATCGGGTCTGCTTCTCCGAACAACATCCAACCAAACAAAAGATGAATGAATAAAACTCATTACTAAAAAGGATAAAACTTGATCATTTCTAAGCACTCATTCCATCGACTCTTGAAAATTCACATATCAAACTTCAAAGATATGAAGTAGATGACTTGACTCACCCTAATCAGGGTATAGATTGGTAATACCAGCATCAGATTTTTCAAAAAAACATCACAAAAAGACATAATGATTTACCAACATTGGAGCTACATGAAAACGAGTATAAAGGATCGAACCCATGACATAACTCTACAGAGAAGTTGCAGTACTGATACAGGTCAGAAAAGCAACAACATCCCATGGCTTAATTGACAAAACCGATTTTTAGTGATACAGGTTAGAAAAGCAACAACATCCCATGGCTTAATTGACAAAACCCAAAACCTGTTTGCAAAATTAACAAAAATTCCAATAAACAAGGTGAGGTGTTGAAAAACACAAGGTGAGGTGTTGAAAAACACATCAGAAAATGGCTGGCAGGATTAAAATCCTACTGGATAGAAGCCATGTCCAAGTCCAGAGCTCGCCACACCTTCGGCGGACCTTCTCCAGTGCTCGCCACACCTGCCACACCTGCAACACCTGCAACAAGTGGGAAATTAGCAAATGGAGAAAAAAAAACCAAAAAAACCACACCAAAACCTGCAATTACCTGTAAATGCCACCTTCGACCTCGAACTGGCTGAAATTGGTACTGGCTCCTCCTCAAACAACAAATAGCGCAAATTAAACAATCACCTAGGAAACCCTAAACCACCGGCGGTCCAGACTGAACAACAATTGTAGGCAGAAAACCACAAGAAAAATAGAAACCCTGTTCCAACCATGGATTCATGCAAGCAAACAATGGCGGACATGAGCTCAACCATGGCGGACATCATGCGTAGGTAATGGAGCCCTCCCACGCCATCGTCGGTGGAGGGCTTCGAACAAACAATGGACTTGAACAGAAAACCCACAGGCAAACCACATATCGCGGCGTAAAGGCGGAAACGAGCGGGCGAGAGGTCAGCAGTTGCAATTTTATGGCCTGACATGTTGCACAACATGTGGCAATCCAAGCTGGATGCGTGTCGTACAACGTTGCGTGCTGTCCACGTGCTCGTAGGCTAGGTGGAGGGGAGGGCGCATAGGTAATGGCATCCCTCCCCTAGAGTCGGCCCAATTTCCATGCACCATTTGTGTTGAAGGCCCATAAGCCTGATTATATGGGCATTCCCGACATCAGCGTTGGCTTCTTCTCACTCACCTTCAACTTGGTGGTGCTTGACTGGTTTAAGGCCTCACTGGGTCCCCACCAAGTTGGGGTTAGGGTTTGGTCATGGTCCCTTCTTAGTGCATACAAACTTCCTTTATGTCGGCATTCCACATTGTCCTGTGCACACTTTCCTATTCCCATCTCTAGGCACGGCTCAACGTTCTCTTCTATTTTTCATACCAACGTTTTTACCCTATCAAATTAAGGTTCTTCAATTGGAATCCAAAATTTGGACACACGTGATAATCACAAATATAGACAAGGGTTTGAGGCACAAAAAAACAAGAATATGTAGATTCAAACACACACGAATAATTTTATTAAAATGGAAACGATTACATGCAACCTCTCAAGCCTAACCCAAAATTTCCCTAGCAGCTTCCCTTAGCCTGATCATTTCAAGGATTGAGTACCCCTTGAGATCTCGCAGACTTCCTATTTAAAACAAAAACCCTACCAAAATGAGGAATCTCATCCTTTGCCACAACAAGCTTACAAATATTTGATTAAATTTTATAAAAAGATAAATTTGTGTCCTTTGTTTCCAAGTGCCACGAGCTTCTTCTCAAAGGTTTTGGGAATCAATTTTGGTTAGTAGTGGGGTTCATTCCCTTGCATCATACTCTTGCAATTGAAATTCTTCATGATCTCCTGATCATGTGCTTCATTGTTGCATCTCATTCGTCACCATCTTGGTGTTCAGTCTCCACATGTATCTTCAAGTGAGCTGCAATAACACCTCATTGACCCTCTAATTTGGCACAGACATTTTGCATCTTGGTTCGCCTCTTATGGAACCTATCTAGCTTCACCTACTTGCTTGGATATTGTATGCTTGCTCACAAATCCTTTGAAATTATACCCACCACTGCAGCTATGTAATTGTTGCACAACTTCTACCCAACCACAGCTACAAGTTGTTCACTACAGGAAATGTTCCCTTTCCCTGCTCTAATACAACCTGAGGCCGACCGATTTTGGGGTCTGCATTTTTCAACCATTGGTGGCTCCAATTTTAGAAACTTGTGGGTTATATGCCCACGATCATGGCTTTTCTTTCCTTTTGAACTGTAGGAATGAACTCTCCATCCAATTAGACACCAATTCCACTATAATATTCAATCTCAGTGTTGTTGTTTAGGCCACTGGAAACTTCACATGAATTTAAGGACAGAGTGTCGATGGCTCACCATACTCCCACTACGCCAAACAAATATCCATGTTCCAAGATCAACCTCACAAGTCCACCTAATGTCAAAGGTTGGGAATCAACGTTATTTCACTAGTTAGAGGTCAGAACTTACAATACTCCCCGCCTAAAATACACCAAGGCCTGACTTCACTGACTAGGGTCAATCTGATTTCCATGCAGCATTTTTTTTAAGGCCCATAGGCCCGACTATATGGGCCCACCCAAGGTCAGGGTTATATTCTTCACACTTACCTTCAACTCAGTGGTTCCCGACTAGTTTAAGGCCCAACTAGGTCCCCACTAAGTCAAGGTCGAGGTTTTCTCCTTATCTTGACTACACTAAATCAAGTCTTATCTACTTCAACGCCCTTCGCAGTGCATACGCACTTACATTTGGCCGAAATTCCATATTTCTCTACATGCATTTCCCCATCCCAACTCTAGGCACGAATCTTGCTCCAGCTCTAGGCGAGATGGAGTAGGAGATGTATGTTATTAAAAGGAATTTAAGGGAAGCACGAGACATGCAGAAGAGTTATGTGGATCAACATAGATCATTCAAGAAGTTTCAGGTTGGGGAACATGTGTACTTGCACATCAAGCCCAAGAGGAGCTCCTTGGCGATTAGGTCATGTGCCAAGTTGGCACCTCGATATTGTGAGCCTTTTGTGATCCTTGAGAGGATTGAATTAGTGGCCTAAAAACTTATACTACCTCCATTAGTGAAATTCCATGATGTTTTCCATGTTTCATTACTTAAGAGATATGTCTAGGATGTTGATCATGTGATTGATTGGTTTGTATTGCAGGTGGAACCATAAGGAGAGTTCCATCCAGAGCCATAATGCATAGTACAACGAAAACAACTCATGCTCTAGAACCGAGCAATAGAGCAAGTTAAAGTGTAGTGGAAGCACTTTGGGCCCAATAAAGCTACATGGTAGATGGATGATCAGATGCAGGAATTATATCCTTATTTATTTGTTGGTTGAAGAAAATGAGTTTCTCGTAGGTATGTGTGTGTGTGTGTGAGAGAGAGATTATAAATACCACATCGAGTTGTGTTTATAAATATCTAATAAGCAGTAGGTTTATCATGTTTTCAACAGTTGGTCATTATAAAAACTGCATCGAGCTGTGTTATAAAGCTCCATAAGTAGTATGTTTTGCTGGTCATAACTATCATAGAACACCGAGCACGATGTTCCCCAAAGAGGGAGGGGTTTGTAACAACGCCGAGTTGATTTTCTATGTAAATAAATTAAACCAAGGTCATGGGACACATATTCCAAGATGAATAAAGGGGAAAACATTATAGTGGGCATCACTTGTGGTTTATTAATGGTTATGGAAATTGGAAATGACATTGGTAAAGGCAAAATACAATAAATGACAATTTAATATGAGAAATAAGGGAAGATTGGAGAAAAGAAAGATGAAGAGACACAAATATGAATGCAAGGGAAAATGAAGAAAAATGAAGGAAAAATAAAGGAAAATGAAACAATAGGAGAGAGAGAACACTCTATGCCTCTCTTGGGTACTCTAGCTACTCTTAGCCACTCATACACTTTTACACACTTCGAGCATTCTGGGAGCGTTCTAGCATTCACTTGGACACTGTGACATTCTCACTTGGATTTGGAAAGAGAAATCACTCAGACAGAAGAAAGCAAGCAAATGAACTCATGGGCACTGAAAGAGAAGGTTAGAAAGTAGCTAGAATAGGAGAACATTATGAAAATAATAGGTTTCATGTGTGATTTCATTGTTGATATTTGAATGCATGGTACATGCATTTGGTTATTTGGTGGTTTTGTTGTTGTTAGCATGGGATTTTCCTAGATTGACAGTGGTTTTAACCTTGCATTTCCATTTCCTAGATAGCCATGGTGTAGTGGGTTCCTTGTTATGATTAAGCTTTGGGTGGTTGGTGTACTTTTGATCCTGTTGAGGTGGTCTCAGTAAAATTCCCAAGGGTCGAGGGTGGAGATGAGATTTGTCCTTGAACTCTTGACGAATGGGTGGAGACAAGAAAATTCCTCTAGGTATGGTGAAGAAATTTGGAGGCATCTAAGCTTGTTTAGTGTTAATGATTTCTAGATAGGTTTAGGTGAAATCACTGTGGTTTAGCATTGAGGTGGTTTACCCTCATGAAGCCCTGGTTGGTTCCATTTTGGTTTAACCCATATGAACCCACATTCATGTTTGGAATATGGAATAGGGGTGATTGGTTGAAAGAGAGATTTGGTTCAGCCTAATCTATGGTTGGGTGGTACATGGAATTCCCTGACTTGGTTGGTTTATCCATATTTTATTATGTGTTATTTATTATTGAAATCAATGAGCACATGTATGGGTTATTGTGTTGGTTCTATGACTGAGTTTTCATGGAATTATTCTGGTTAAATTTTGGTTATAGGCATGATACATTCTTGTTGTATCGTGTGTTCTTGTTATCGATCTGGCTTATGGATTTTTAAGTTATTGAATGGTATATGAATTCATGGGCTAATACATGTTCTTGTAGCTAGTTTGAGAGGGCATTGGTCCCTTTTTATGGTTCTTTGATGAAATTAAGAAGAAAATGAACAAATATGTATTCATGACTTGTATTTACTATGTTTACCATGTGATTTACAAAATGTTTAGCATGTGTGTGACCATTTCTAAGTAGGAACTAGCCTTATTATTCAATATATTGACTTATTATCATATTAGATTGAGTTATCGAAAGTCATGGGTAGCTGGCCTGTAAATAGCCCTGAAAATTCGGAAGTGGGTTGCTAGTCGTACCCTTTGAACTGAGAGATTTTGGCTACAACATAGAGGAAGTCCTGTACATGCGACTGGAGCTTTCCAACCGCATTCACAACTTGGCATGGATGCGGTTGGGATGTAGGGTCAAGAAAAAGTTAGTTCTAGCCCAGGGTAAGGTCATCAATAGACATTGCCTAGTATCTTGGTGATGCGGTGCTCCTGGGAGGTTGCAATATGTTTTCAATTTGTAGACTCCACTTCCATAACTTGAACTTAGATGTTGGGTCATTTCATAGTAACTCTCAGCTCATGTTTACCTTGGAGAGCTTGTAAAATTAAGTAAATACGTGGTGGGGTGTTACATCCACATACATCAGTATGAATTAATTCAAGTATTTCCTCTGTCTTTTTTCTTTATGTATAAGAAATTCCTCTCTATGTTGCTTTCCAAGTACACATGCTTGACATTCAACATGATCATTCTTCATTACAAGAAGACCTTCAAGCATTGTATTCTTCTAAAGTAACATTAAATTACTATCATTTAAATTCCCATACCTTTGATTCCATAACTCTACTATTGACATTGTTGTATATGTGAATTCTTGATGACTTATCCTAGTCACATCCAACTTATACAACCCTCCAGCTCTAGTACTTGTGGAAAAAACTTTATAGTGATATTGAATGTCTTTAACAACACACTTTGATTTAACAAATTCCACCTTCAAACCTTAGTCATCAATAATAGAAACAAAAATTAAGTTCTTTTTAATACTAGGAACATACATCACATTATGGATTTGTCTCTCTTGTCCATTAGGAAAATTCACGCCTATTACTCCATAACCTTGAACTTTAAGTGGTCTATTATCTCCTAGATAAACATATGTTCCATCAATGTTTTCATAATATTCATCAAACAAATACTTATTACAAGCCATATGTAGTGATGCACTAGAATCGATGAACCAAGCATTCACATCATCAGTTCCCATAGACAGTGCAACATCAGAAACAAATAATCTAATATTTTTAAACTCGTCACTAATTGAGGTGTATTTTTCCATAAAATTTCCATTATGCCTTATGTTTCTTTGTTTAGACTCATTATGTTTTCATTTATAGTAATCTTTAGAGTGATGCCCGGGTTCACCACAATAATAACAATCATCATTTCTATTATCATGAGTTGGAAATTTAGATTGTGCCATACCTTTATGTTTTGCTTGAAACTTGCCTAATTTGTTCTTGTCGCATGGCTTGCCTCTATAGGGGTTTTTACCCTTGGCTACCAATGTCAAATCTAAACTATTAAAGCCCAAATTACAGTCCTTCATCCTCTCTTCCTATTGTAGAAGAATTCATGTCAATTCATCAATTGTAGGGAGCTTCTCTCTAACCAAAAGACTTGAAACAAAAATTTGATAATATTGCACTAAGCCATTTAATGTGACGGTGACTAAGTTAGTACTAGATATGTTTTCACCAATATATCCTAACATATCACTTAAATATTTGACACGGGACATGAAATTACTTATATTTTCATTTGCTTCAATTTTTATAGACAATATCTTAGTCTTCAAAAATAAGATCCATTTTGTATTTGATGTTTCATATAAACCCTTGAGCACATCCCACATTTCTTTATATGTCTTTGAATATTTGATGTGAGGAATAATGTTATCGTTTATGGACATTCACAAAAACACATTTGATTTCATCTCCCATATCGTCCAATCTGGAATAGATGCTGCAATAGTGGGTTTGGGCTCATCCCCACTCACAATTGACCAAAAATTATAACCCTCTAGTATTGTCAATAATTTGATTTCCAATTCGCCTAATTTTTACCATCTAGTTTAGTGGATTCATTCAAACAAGAATCAACTAGAAGATTTGACATAATGACAAAAATCTCTTTCTCCAAAAAACAAATTCTAAAATGAAATTATAACTGTTGAACCAATAAAATCATTAAAACAAATTTACCCATTTACTTCTCTCCTTTTTGACACCATTCACAAATATCTCTTTTTTCTTTTAATTGTTTTTAACCATTAAAAGACAAACACCCCACACAATAATGGTCACACCTCAAATACCTTTTTAATATTTTTCACCATTAAAAAAAACACCCCACCTAATAATCATCATATGTCAAATAATATCATTGTACCTTCTAAAAAAAAAGTGTTTTGACCGCACCTTTCCAATTTATTTTTATTTATTTATTTTTAATTTATTTATTTCTATTTTATTTTTATCTTATTTTTATTTTATGTTTTGAGATAGAAGTTAGAATACCTTTTTTCAAATTATTCGCTCACAATGTGAGATAATCTCTGTCACAATGTGACATTTTACCATGGTTGACAATGATTTACCATGGTTGATGATGGTTCATAATGGTTGATTTTTTTATTGAGACAATCTTTGCCATAATGTGACATTGAGCTATGGTTGACCATGCTTGACCATGATTATAAACCCAAGTGATGTATATTAAACCCTAGGATTATTATTGTAAACCTTATGAATAATATTATACCTTAGGAATATGAATCTTTAGATTAGAAAACCCAACGGATTAATAAACCCAAGGGATTAATACTAAGACCCCAAGGGATTATGAACCCAAGGGAAAAATATTAAATCCAAGGGATTAATATTATCAACCCAAGGTATTTAAAACCTAAGATAAATATTATGAACCCTAAAATAAACATGGTTGGCCATGGTTGATTTTCATATTGACACAATCCTTGCCACAATGTGACGTTGGACCATGATTAACCATGCTTGACCACAATTGATTTTCATATCGAGACAATCTTTGTCACAATGCGATGTTGGACCATGGTTGACCATGTTTGATTTTCATAATGAGACAATCTTTGTCACAATGCAGCGTTGGACCATGGTTGACCATTGTTGACTATGGTTAACCATGATTGACCATGATTGACCATGATTGATATTATAAACCCAAGGGATTGATACTAAAAACCCAAGGGGTTATAAACCCAAGGGAATAATATAAACCCAAGGTATATAAACCCTAAAATAAACATGGTTGACCTTGATTTATTTTCATTTTGAGACAATCTTTGTCACAATGCAATGTTTGACCATGCTCAACCATGGTTGACCATGATTGATTTTCATATCAAGATAATCCTTGTCACAATTAGATGTTGGTCCATGGTGGACCATGGTTGACCATGGTTGATTTTCATATTGAGATAATCTTTATCACAATACAATGTTGGAGCATGGTTGACCATGATTGTCACAATGTGATGTTGGACCATGGTTGTCCATGATTGACCGTGGTTGACCATGATTGATTTTCAAAGTGAGACAAGGTATTAATAGACACAAAGGATTAATATACCCAAGGGATTAATATTAAAAACCCAAAGTATTAATATTGAGAACCTAAGAGATTAATATTATAAACCCTTTGGATTAATATTATAAATGTAAGCGATTATTAATATTATAAATCCAAGGGATTAATAAACTCAAGGAATTTATATTATAAACCCAATGAACTATAAACCCAAAGGATTTATATTAAACCCTGGGATTAATATCATAAACCCTATCAATATTATTATACCGTAGGAATATGAACCCTTATATTAATAAACCCAAGGATTGATATTACAAACCCAAGGCGCTAATAAACCCAAGGGATTAATATTATAAATCCAAGGTATATAAACCCAGAGATAAATATTATCAACCCTAAAATAAACAAGGTTGGCCTTGATTGATTTTCATATTGACACAATCTTTGTCACAATGAAACATTGGAACATGGTTGACCATGATTGGTTTTCATTTGAGACAGTATTTGTCACAATGTGACGTTGGACAATGGTTGACCAAGGTTGATTTTCATATTGAGAAAATCCTATGATAAACCCTAAGAAAAATATTATAAACCAAGATATATAAACCCTATGATAAATATTATAAATGGTAAAATAAACATGGTTGATTGAGTCGAGAGGCTCATTCTACTACCCAATATGATGTGTAATCCTGCCCTTCCATCATAAAAATAAAAATAAAAAAAATTAAAAATAATCTAAAAATAAAAATAAAAAAATACTTATACAAAACATGTAAATAATGTCGGCTCATAAAAAAATTTGCACGTGAAGAAATTGGACCCCTCTCAGCTCATGTTAGATCTGTATTTAAAATGGATCTATGCTGGTTTTCATATTGAGACAATCTTTGTCACAATGCAACGTTGGATCATGGTTGACCATGATTTCTTTTTCATATTGAGATAATCTTTCTCACAATGCGACGTTGCACTAAGGCTGACCATGGTTGATTTTCATATTGAGATAATCTTTGTCAGAATGCGACATTGGATGACAGTTGACCATGATTGAGCATAATTGACAATGACTGAGAATGGTTGATTTACATATTGAGACAATCTTTATCACAATGTGACGTTGGACCATGGTTAACCATGATTATAAACCGAAGGAATTTATATTAAACCCTAGGATTAATATTATAGACTCGAACAATTATATTATACCCTAGGAATATGAACCTTTAGATTAATAAGCCTAAGGGATTGATATTATAAACCCAAGGAATTAATACTAAAACCCCAAGGGATTATGAACCCAATTGAATAATATGAAACCCAAGGGATTAATATTATAAACCAAAGATATATAAACCCTAAGATAGATATTATAAACCCTAAAATAAACATGGTTGACCATGGTTGATTTTCATATTGAGACAATCATTGTCACAATGCAACGTTGAACCATGATTAGCCATGCTTGACCATGATTGATTTTCATATCGAAACAATCTTTGTCACAATGCGATGTAGGACCATGGTTGACAATGGTTGATGATGATCAGTTTTATAAGACATGGTTGACCATTGTTGACAATGGTTAATCATGATTGACCATGGTAGACCATGATTGACCATGATTGATATCATAAACCTAAGGGAATAATAATCACAAGATATTATAAGCCCAAGGGAATAATATTAAACCAAAGGGAATAATATAACCCAAAGGTATATAAAACCTAAGATAAATATTATAAACCCTAAAATAACATGGTTGACCATGGTAAATTTTCATATTGAGACAATCTTTGTGGCAATGCGACGTTGGACCGTGCTCGACCATGGTTGACCATGATTGATTTTCATATAAAGACAATCGTTGTCACAATCAAACATTGGACAATGGTTAATCATGGTTGATTTTCATATTGGGACAATCTTTGTCAAAAATGCGATGTTGGACCATGGTAGGTTATGATTGTCACAATGTGACATTGGACCATGGTTATTGACCATGTTTTTCCATGGTTTACCATGGTTGACCATGAATGATTTTCATGTTGAGACAATCTTTCTTACAGTGTGACGTTGGACCATGGTTGACCATGGTTGATTTTCATATTGAGACAATCTTTCTCACAATGTGGCGTTGGCAGATGGTTGGCCATAATTGGTCATGGTCAACCATGTTTGACAAATGTTGACCATGATTGACCATGATTGACAATGGTTGACAATGGTTGAGTATGGTTGATTTTCATATTGACACAATCTTTGTCACAATGTGGTGTTGGGCCATGGTTGACCATGATTATAAACCTAATGGATTTATAATAAACCATAGGATTAATATTATAAACCTTGTGAATAATATTATACCTTAGGACTATGAACCCTTAGATTGATAAACCCAAGGGATTGATATTATAAACCCAAGGGAATAATAAACCCAAGGGATTAATACGAAAAGGCCAAGGGATTATAAACCCAAGGGAAAAATATTAAACCCAAAGGATTAATATTTTAAACCCAATGTATATAAACCCTAAGATAAATATTATAAACTCTAAAATAAACATGGTTGACCATGTTTGATGATGGTTGATTTTAATATTGAGACTATCCTTATCATAATGCGACATTACACCATGCTTGACCATGATTGATTTTTATATCGATACAATCTTTGTCATAATGTGGTGTTGGACCATGGTTGACTTCATATTGAGACAATATTTGTCACAATGCGGCGCTAGAGCATAATTGACCATGATTGACGGTGATTTATTTTATAAAACATGGTTGACCATGATTGATATTATAAACCCAAGGGATTAATACTAAAAACCCAAGGGATTATAAATGCATGGGAATAATATTAAACACAAGGGAACAATATAAACCCAAAGTATATAAGCCCTAAGATAAATAGTATAAGCCTTAAAATAAACATGGTTGACCATGTTTGATTTTCAAATTGAGACAATATTTGTCGGAATGCGACGTTGGACCATGCTTGACCATGATTGATTTTCATATCAATACAATCGTTGTCATAATTAGACGTTGGACCATAGTTAACCATGGTTGATTTCCATATTGAGACAATCTTTGTTGCAATGTGACGTTGGATCATGGTTGACCATGGTTGTCACAATGTGATGTTGGACCATGGCTGACCACGGTTGACCATGGTTAATTTTCATATTGAGACAATCTTTCTCATAATGTGATGTTGAACCATGGTTGATCATGGTTGATTTTCATAATGAGACAATCTTTGCCACAATGCAATGTTGGAGAATGATTGATCATGATTGACCATGGTTGACCATGATTAACCATGGTTGACCATGATCAATATTATAAACCCAAGAGAATAATAAACCGAAGGGATTAATACTAAAAACCTAAGATATTATAAACACAAGAGAATAATATTAAACCGAGGGGAATAATATAAACCCTACAACAAATATTATAAACCCTAAAATAAAAATGGTTGACCATTATGGGTTTTCATATTGAGACAATCTTTGTTAGAATGTGACGTTGGACCATGCTTTACCATGGTTGACTATGATTGATTTTCATATCAAGACAATCGTTGTCATAATTAGACATTGGACCATTATTGATTTTCACATTGAGACAATCTTTGTCGTGATGCGAGGTTGGACCATGGTTAACCATGATTGTCACAATGTGACGTTGGACCATGGTTGACCATGATTGATTTTATAAACCCTAAAATAGACAAGGTTGGCCATGGTTGACCATGATTGATTTTATAAACCCTAAAATAGACAAGGTTGACCATGGTTGACCATGATTGATTTTCATAGTGAGATAGCCTTTTTCACAATGCGACCTTGGACCATGGTTGATTTTCATATTGAGACAATCTTTGTCACATTGCAACAATCTTTGTCACATTGGGACATTGGACTATGTTTGACCATGGATGACCGTGGTTGTCACAATATAATGAAAGGAATATACAATTTGAAATTACATAATAAAACATTTATATAATTATTATTTTTGAGAATATTTTTATGGGCAATATATGCTATATATATTTAGTGATTTATTATTATATGAATAATATTTATATGAGGGTTGTACAAGAGTTAATTGATATAATGATTTTAATAAATATATTATAGAAATTTAGTAATTTATGCCTATGTTATATTTAACTTAAAATTTACATTTTGGAATTTTATTTTCTTAAGCAATATGTATTTTATTTATCCATCAAAGTCACCCAAGGATCGTACCCAACCTCGGCCACACTAGCCCTAAAAATCACTGGATTTTTAGCATGTCTGCTCCTCCTAGCACGGGCTCAACAACCTCTAAGAGATTTGATCCTAGGTCACCTTGCAAACAAGGTCCATCCTCAACACAAACATAGCAAGGTATTTCAATCAAATTAAAACAGGTTCATTCGTTAGATCTTTCTCCTGAAGTTAGGGATGCTTAATTAGGTCCGACTATTGGCCATTTTTGTCTAGCATATAGTATGCAGTTAGACCTATTGAAACCATGAATCTCCTATTTTGTTAGCTAAAACAAGTTTTGATTGAGATAAGAAGAATGGCCTAATGTTGTATGTTACATTGAATTATGGAAATATTGAATTAAAATACATGTGATCGACACTAAGAGGAATTGGGGATCTAGTATATTGAATTGAACTTTTGAAATATTGAATTAAACCAAACAAGACTGAAATCAGAGGAGTGGGGGCCTAATTAAATAATTACTTGCAAGTCTCTGGTTTCCTGTAGCATATCTCCAGTTGTCAATCAATTTTTTCATGACACGGATGATAATTATCATCTTCTACTGGAGGGTGAGCATGAACACATTACATATGCCTATTAAGTATCAAGCCTCTTATTAATTAGCATAGATTTTGACATTACTGATTTAATATTTATCATGTTACCATTTGTGGGAGTTTCAAAGGCCCTTAGAAATTTAAGATTTGAATTTATTGGGTTCAAATATCTATATTTTTTCAATTGAAGCAACACCAAATCACCCTCCATCATTTTTTACACTGGGATATATTTTTTCAAAATTTTCAATTGAAACAACACCAAATCATCATCCATCCGTTTTTTCATTGGGATATCCTTACAAAAGGCCTCCCCTTCTGAAACACAATAATCTACTACAAAGTACAAACTCGTTAGATTTATTGTAACAAAAACAAAAATGTAACTCACAATACTATACTATAACCATACTGCTCAATTTAGTCAATGGAAGGTGGGAAGAAGATGACATCTTACAAAATGATCATAATACCAACCACTCGGAATTTGATTGAATAAAGTTTTAAGATAATATGGAGGTGATTTCTGGTTTTGCGAAAACATAATAAAAAAACATGGTTATAGAATATGGTCAGAGACACATTCTCTAATATGACTTTCCATTATAAAGATCCAGACATCTTAGGATTAGAGACACATTCTCGAATATGACTTTCTACTATAAAGATGTGGACATCTTATAATGATACATCATTTAACAATTTGTCTATACCTATGATCTTTTTGAAATTTAAATAAGATATATATAACACTCTAATAAATATAAGAAAAAAGTAATAATATTATTTTAATTTATATTTTTTTATTATAATTAGAAAAAAATATTATATTAAAAAATATTAACTACATGAATATGGAAAAGAACTTATAATGTTATATTAAATATATAAAAAATAAAAATAAAATTATATCATATTATATAATATTTTCAAAATTATATTATATTTATGTGCTACAATGATCATGAAATTTTTGAAATCTAACTTATAATTAACTATCTGTCTTTCCATTAATAATTTTGAATAATGAAGTAATACCATCCTCTTAAAATTTAATTAATTTTTAATTAACTGACTTTTTGTGTTGACATTAATAATTTTCAATAATTAAGTAATGGTATGCAATTCAAACCTTTTCACTTTTTCGGTGAATGGTAGATGTATACAATGCTATTTACATGGAGAGAGTATCTCTCTGTCATACCACCACTCTGTATAAGGAATCAACGCATGTTAACATTTGCGGAATCGATCCGTCCTTAGAGATTCTGGAGTGGCCCGGCCTGATCGATCTGCTGGAACTACTGTTAATGAATGATCAATTTCAGAAGATATGATTTGGCTCCAGACAGATGTGGAAGGCAATGTCCTTAAAGGAAACACTTTTTAAGAGAATCTGCCTTTCAAGAGATGGAAAGATTCGAAAATTCAGACAATTTAAGCTTCAACTTTGCTTGTCCCAAGGATCTCCACCACATGGGAATCTCTCTGATGGGAAGATTTGAAAAATTCAAACAATTTAAGTTCAACTTTGTCTGTGCGAAGGACCTGCCCCACTCAGGGATCTCTCTGAATTAATTAAGTTAATGAACAATGAGTTTTGAACCATATCATTCGGAAAATTCCCTAGGCAATGTCCAAGGCACCATCCCTGTGTAATAAAAACTGCCACACATGCACTGCTAGACCATAGCTCAGACGATATACGTTATGCTCTATTGACTATTGCCATCCCAAATCTAGACAACGTCTTTGAGAGCCGGTCTCAGCTCTTGGCTGCAGAAGTTATTGTACTCCAGTGTATCTCCCCCAGTCTTGTGAAGCTGCACCATAAAGAGCGAGGGTGTGATTTTGAAAATCTCAGCATCGATAGAAAACTGAACCTTCAGCCCCAGCTTCGAACCCTGGAGCTTGATCTTACAATCCTCGGTCTTCTTGATGCTGAATCTCAACGCTTTGGCGATTTCCTCCAGTTTTGATGTTATGGTTGTTGAAATGTTAATTTCCCCTGCCGCATTATCATTTCAGAAAACCGCCATGGGTTCCTCGCACCGCCTTTCACCGAGTGGTGGTTTTTCTCAAACGGCAACGATCACATTCACGATCTGACGCGTGTCCACAACAGATTTCCAAAACAGCTTTTTCCCCAAAGCATAAAGGTCGGTAAGTAGAGCCGTGCGATATTGTCTGTCAGCGGTCAGATTAGATCAACGGTTCTGTACAGGCCTACACCACGGAGTTGACGTGAAGTAAAATTATTGTTTGACTGCCGGTCTGTCAGTAAAGCAATTAAATGAAATTTAAATGTGATTGGTAGATTGTTGGTAAAAGTATTTAATTTTATTGTATTTTATTTTATGAGAGTATGGTCCAAGAGGTATGTAATATCATTTTTTTGTTTTGTTCATTGTAATGCAAGGGAAGCACGCAGCAACGTGAAGGTGAAGTATTGCCCTGTTTTGTTTTGTAAAACATGAAATGAAATATACACGCAGCAGCGTGAATGTAAGCTGTTCGTTGAATATGTAATATGGAGTACGCAGCAGCGTGAAGGGAATGTTTTTTTTTGTGGTTGTATATGTAATGTAAGGGTATACGCAGAAGCGTGAAAGCACGAAGGAAGTTTTTTTTTGTATGCATTGTAATATGAAGAAATTTTTACACACAACAGTGTAAAATTCTTCAGGAGAGAGAGAGTAAATTAATTTTTGTAGAATTGAAGTGTTCTTGGAGAATCCCTCTGTGAGAGGAGGAAATTTGTAATAGCAGTTGTTTTTATTAATGAATACAAAGTTTTTATTTTGCATGTGAAACACTCTGTTCTTCCCAGAAAACAATTTTAGTTTTCACTGTGTTAAAACAGAGCATTGTTCTGTTCAGTTTATTTTGTTTGGAATTACCAGAAATTCCCAACATGGTATCGGAGCTTGTCCAGGCTCTTTGAAGGTGTCAAAGAAGCTGAATGAAGGGTTTCTTGCTGCAGCAGCTTCTCCAGCAGATTGAAGACTCAGTCAAGAAAGAATCCAAGGTATTTCTCAAGTTAGTTTTCTATGTTACTATTGAAGACAACCAGTTATTTTAATACACAGTCAAGTATTTTGAAGCATAGTTAAGAGTGCAAGAATCGTTGGAGCCAGCACTAGCATGGGTATTTTTAATACTCAGCTCCCACAATTTAATGGAAAAAACTATGACTATTGGGCAATAACTATGAAAGCTTTGCTTGCTTCCCAAGACTTATGGGAATTTGTTGAGGATGGTTTTGAAGAACCAGCAGATGAAAATGAGTTTAATAGTTTAACTCAGGCAGAGAAAGATCTGTTGAAGAGAAATACGAAGAAGGATTCTAAAGCCCTCTACTTTTTGTATCAAGCAGTGCATGAGAGTGTGTTTCCAAGGATAGCAGCAGCCAAGAGATCCAAAGAAGCATGGGAAACTCTCAAGATAGCCTATCGAGGCATGGAGAAATGAAGACAACAAAACTACAGTTGTTGAGGAGAGATTTTGAAAATATCTGCATGAAGGAGTCAGATAATATTGACTCATTCTTCACACATGTGATTGGTCTGATCACACAGATAAGGTCTCATGGAGAGATTCTTGAAGAAAGGAGGATTGTGGAGAAAATATTGAGGATCCTACCCTCAAGGTTTGATGTGATTGTCACCACCATAGAAGAGACAAAGGATCTCACAAACTTTTCAGTTGATGAACTACATGCATCACTGATAACACATGAGCAGAGGTTGAGTAGAAATGAAAACTCATCTCTAGAACATGCCTTTAAGACCTAGATGTTCTTTGGAAGAGGAAGAGGTCAAGGTAGAGGAAACAAGAGAGGAAGAGGCAGAAGCCAAAACAGAGGTGGAAGAAACAGTCCAACAAATGCTCAAGGAAGAGGCAGCAATCCAAATCAGAACCAAGGCCAAGGCAGCAGCCAACAAAGTGGACAACATCATGCTCATGGACGAAGGTATGATAAATCCAATGTCCAATGTCACTATTGTAAAAAATATGGGCATTATGCAAATGAATGTAGGAAGAAGCAGCATGATATGAATAATAGAACTAGTGCAAATTTCACTAGAGAAAATATCAGCCAAAATAATTTGTTTTTGGCCTGTAATATGGCTGAAGAAAAGAGTGAAGATATATGGTTTCTAGACTCCGGTTGCAGTAACCATATGACAGGAAACATAGCCCTGTTTTCTATGTTAGATCAGAATGTGAAGTCACAAGTCACACTAGGGACTGATAATAAAGATTCTTTTATGGGAAAAGGAGAAGTAAATGTCTTAACAAGGAAAGGTGAAAAGAAAACCATAGTAGATGTTTATTATGTTCCTGGAATGAAATGTAACCTCTTAAGTATTGGACAGCTTGTTCAAAAGGGGTAAAATGTTTTCTTTGTGAATGATGTATGCACCATCATGGATAAAACACCCAGCAAACAATGTATTGTTGAAGTGAAGATGACAAGGAACAGGATGTTCCCTCTCAGAATGAAAACAAATTTAAAAAATGGAGAAGAAATAGTAGCAGTGACACAAGAGGCTTTCCAAGGCGAACCAAAAGATGAAAACTGGTTGTGGCACTTGAGATTTGGACATCTCAACTTTGGAGGTCTTAACTTGTTGAATAGAAAAGGAATGGTAAGAGGATTACCATTGATAGAGAAACCAGATAGCCTTTGTGAAGGTTGTATCTTGGGGAAACAACACAGAGAAAGTTTTCCATCTGGGAAAATCATAAGGGAAAAAGAACTCTTAGAGATTGTCCACTCATATTTATGTGGACCGATGCAAATTCCATCACTTGTAGGCAGCCACTATATACTAATATTCATTGATGACTTTACTAGAAAAACTTGGATTTATTTCCTGAAGAACAAAAGTGAAGTGTTTGAAAGATTTTGCAATTTCAAAGCACTTGTAGAAAACCAAAGCGGGTTGCATATCAAAGTTCTAAGAACTGATACAGGAGGTGAGTATATCTCCAAATAATTTCTATGTTTTTGTAGAGAAAATGGAATTCATAAGCAGTTTACCACTAGGTACACCCCGCGGAAAAATGGAGTTGTCGAAAGGAAGAATAGGACAATCATGGATATGGCAAGGAGTATGTTAAAGGAAAAGCATTTGCCAAATGATTATTGGGCTGAAACTGTACACTGTGCAACGTACATTTTGAATAGATGCCCTACAAAAGCAGTCATGAACAGAGTACCGGAAGAAGCATGGAGTGGGACAAAGCAAGGAGTCACCGACATGAAAGTTTTTGGATGTGTGGCCTATGCACACATTCCATATCAACTAAGAAAGAAGTTGGACAGCAAAGGGGAGAAATGTATTTTCATTGGATACAGTGAGGAATCCAAAGCTTATAGGTTGTATAACCCATCCACCAAGAAGCTTATTGTGAGTAGAGATGTTCAGTTCATTGAGGAGGAAGCTTGGGATGGAAGCATAGAGAAAACAATGAATGTTAAAAACTCTTTATCACATGATGAAGATGATGAGGAGATGGCTGAAATACATCTCCAAACACCAACACCAACACAAGGACAGCAAGGGACACCCTTGAGGAGAAATTAAAGTGCTTCTCCAAGCACACCACAAGGAGGAAATTCAAGTGCTTCTTCAAGCACTTGTAAACCAAATGAAAGAGGTAAGAAGTTTAGAAATTTAAGTGACATTTATGAACAAGAGGCAACAAATGAAGGTATGGACCCTTTGTTTGCTTTATATTGTCATGTTGATGACCCTGTTCATTTCAAAGAAGCAATTAAGGATAGGAAATGGATAGAAGCTATGGATGAGGAGATCAATGCCATAGAAAGAAACAAGACATGGGATTTAGTTGAACTACCAAAAGGAAAGGAAGTCATTCTTCCCATGAATGGGAGAAAGGAATTGAAGTCCCTTGAAGATCTTCTTATAGGGGAGAGATATGGAATTAAATCTGCCATAAGAGTAGAGAAGAAAAGGTTGCAGGATAGCTTGGAGATGCAAAGGTTGGAAATCTTGTCTGAGGCAGAGAGAAAGAGGATATTACATAATGATCAGAATACTTTTGCAGCTGCTATGTCATCTGAAGGAACATCTAAGGAACTGAGAGCAAATGACCCACTGATTTTCCCAGAAAGCACAAGTGTAGATCATGCCCCAATGGATATAGCCAACTGCAAAGACAGTACTCTTATTCTCTAGAACAGTAACCAGGCACAGTTTTGTGGCACGAGATTGATTGGAGTACCTGGGCACAACAGTAAAAGCGATGAAAGGAAAGCTAATACAAATAGGCAGAAAAGTTTTGAGTTTTTGAGGAAGTGTCTGGGTATGACTGATAACCCAGCAGTTGAAATTAAAGGGGAGTGTTGAAATGTTAATTTCCCCTGCCGCGTTATCATTTTAGAAAACCGCCATGGGTTCCCCGCATCGCCTTTCACCAAGCGGTGGTTTTTCTCAAACGACAGCAATCACATTCACCATCTGACGCGTATCCACAACAGATTTTCAAAATAGCTTTTTCCCCAGAGCATAAAGGTCGGTAAGTAGAGCCGTGCGATATTGTCTGTCAGCCATAAGATTTGATCAACGATTCTGTACAAGCCTGCACCATGGAGTTGACGTGAAGTAAAATTTTTGTTTGACTGCCAATCTGTCAGTAAAGCAATTAAATGAAATTTAAATGTGATTGGTAGATTGTTGGTAAAAGTCTTTAATTTTATTGTATTTTATTTTACGGGAGTATGGTCCAAGAGGTATGTAATATCATTTTTTTGTCTTGTTCATTGTAATGCAAGGGAAGCACGCAGCAGTGCGAAGGTGAAGTATTGCCCTATTTTGTTTTGTAAAACATGAAATGAAATATACACGCAGCAACGTGAATGTAAGCTGTTCGTTGAATATGTAATATGGAGTACGCAGCAACGTGAAGGGAATGCTTTTTTTGTGGTTGTATATGTAATGTAAGGGTATACGCAGAAGCGTGAAAGCACGAAGGAAGTTTTTTTTTGTATGCATTGTAATATGAAGAAATTTTTACACACAGCAGTGTAAAATTCTTCAGGAGAGACAAAGTAAATTAATTTTTGTGGAATTGAAGTGTTCTTGGAGAATCCCTCTGTGAGAGGAAGAAATTTGTAACAACAGTTGTTTTTATTAATGAATACAAAGTTTTTATTGTGCATGTGAAACACTCTGTTCTTCCCAGAAAACAATTTTAGTTTCTGCTGTGTTAAAACAGAGCATTGTTCTGTTCAGTTTATTTTGTTTATAATTACCAGAAATTCCCATCAATGGTTGACGCCAGTTGAGTTGATGTGAACCACAACTCCCGCTTCACGATCTTCTCCTCGAACAGCCCTGATAGATTGAACATCGACGACAGGGAGATTATGTCGAAGGCGTTGAAGCACGCTGGCTTTAGAACAAAGAACGCGGACTCGACATCGACATTGTGGGCTTGTGGGGGTTTGAAGCCCAGCCTGAACTAGGGGACCTCCATGAGCTGAGGAATGGTGATCCTCGTCTGGGGATTGTGGTCTAGCAGTCGAAGGTTGGAGGAGAACTAGGGCAGGCACTTGAAGTCGCCCTTGTAGATTTTCTTATACAGTGCCATCAGATTCGCATCCTGGAATGGTAAGTAACCCGCCCTGAGCATGAATAGTATGATCCCACATGACCACATGTCGACCTTGGCACCGTCGTAGCCCTTCATCGTTATGACCTCCATGCCACGTATGCCGGCATTCCGCATGCCATGTGGAGAAGCCCATCCTGTCTAAATTGCTCCGGCAGTGCATTGAGCCCAAAGTCGCAGACCTTCATGTCCTCGTTCTCGTCTAATAACAAGTTCTTTGGCTTCAAGTCCCGGTGGTACATGCCTCGGCTGTGGCAGAAATTCACCGCGTTGATCAATTGTTGAAAATACTTCCTCGCCTCCTCTTCTTTCAATTTTCCCTTTTTGGCAACCCACTTGAACAGCTCGCCGCCCTTAACGTACTCCATGATGATATAAATCTTGGACTTGCTCGCCATGACTTTGTAAAGCCAAACGATGTTGGGGTGTCGGACCAATTTCATTATAGAAATTTCCCGTTTAATCTACCCGCTCATCCCAACCTCGAGGATTTTTCGTTTGTCCATTACCTTAATGGCAACGTTTGTTGAAATGGTAATTTCCACTGCAGGTCAAAACCACCAGTTTTCCCCGCTCCGCCTTTTGCCGAATGCTGGTTTTCCTTCGAGGGCAGTGAGCATATTCAACGGCTGACACGTGGTTTGCCAAAACAACTTTCCCCGACAGGTAAAGTTTGGTAAAAAGGGACCTCTGGGTAATTGCGTCAGCCGTCCGATTTTTGAGGGCAAGATCAATGGTTATGGTAGTTCATGAGAGTGAGGGTACTTCACTGCTGCCTGTCCCTGGATCTTCCGTGTGATATTGCAGAGAACCGTAATCTATGGTTAAAACAAAAAAAATCACCGTGTTAAATGTAATTAATATAAATGTACTGTGGTTGGTAAATAGGAGGTGTAGCATTTATTTTTATTAATTCACAGGTGTAATTTTTTTTTACACGGCACAAGTCAAACAAAAAAGTCATGTTCTATTGTTTTTGTTGAGAATGTAACGTTTTTTTTTTTGTTGTTGAATATGAAAGAGGGTAATACGCAGCAGCAGTGCGCGTATGAAAAGAAGTAAGAAATTTTTACACACAACAATGCGAATGTAAGGAATTTTTTTTTACACACAGTAGTGTAAAAGAAATTTTCAAGCAAAGACAGTGTATTTTCCAGCAAAGACAGAGCTTTTTTTTTGCACAGCAGTGCAAAGATAGGGTGTGTTAAATTTGCATGAGAGACAGTGAAGTTTTTTTGGGACTGCATCTGAAGAGTTCTTGGTGAAATCCCTCTATGAGAGGAAGATGTTTTTTTTGTAACAGCCAGTCTCATTAATGAATAGAAATCTTTTGTGTGTGTAAAACTCTGTCTTCAGCAAAATCAATTTTTTGTTCCTCTGTGTTAAAAAACAGAGCATTACTCTCTGTTCATCTTTGTTTGGAATTATCAGAAATTCCCAACATGGTATCAGAGCTTGTCCAGGCTCTTTGAAGGTGTCAAAGAAGCTGAAGGAAGGATTTCTTGTTGCAGTAGCTTCTCCAGCAGAGTGAAGACTCAGTCAAAAGGAATCCAAGGTATTTCTCAAGTTAGTTTTTGTGATTACTATTGAAAACAGTTAGTTACTTTAAATACACAGTCAAGTATTTTGAAGCATAGTTAAGAGTGCAAGAATGGCTGGAGCCAGCACTAGCATGGGTATCTGTAATACTCAGCTCCCACAATTTAATGGAAAAAACTATGACTATTGGGCAATAACTATGAGAGCTTTGCTTGCTTCCTAAGACTTATGGGAATTTGTTGAAGATGGTTTTGAAGAACCAACAGATGAAAATGAGTTTAATAATTTAACTCAGGCAGAGAAATATCTTTTGAAGAGCAATAAGAAGAAGGATTCTAAGGCCCTCTACTTTTTGTATCAAGCAGTGCATGAGAGTGCGTTTCCAAGGATAGCAGTAGCTAAGAGATCCAAAGAAGCATGGAAAACTCTCAAGATAGCCTATCAAGGCATGGAGAAAGTGAAGACAACAAAACTACAGTTGCTGAGGAGAGACTTTGAGACTCTCTGCATGAAGGAGTCAGATAATATTGACTCATTCTTCACACATGTGATTGGTCTGGTCACACAGATAAGGTCTCATGGAGAGATTCTTGAAGAAAGGAGGATTGTGGAGAAACTATTGATGATCCTACCCTCAAGGTTCGATGTGATTGTCACCACCATAGAAGAGACAAAGGATCTCACAAACTTCTTAGTTGATGAACTACATGCATCACTGATAAGACATGAGGAGAGATTGAGTAGAAATGAAAACTCATCTCTAGAGCATGCCTTTAAGACCCAGATGTTCTTTGGAAGAGGAAGAGGTCAAGGTAGAGGAAGCAAGAGAGGAAGAGGCAGAAGCCAAAACAGAGGTGGAAGAAACAGTCCAGCAAATGCTCAAGGAAGAGGCAACAATCCTAATCAGAACCAAGGCCAAGGTAGCAGCCAACAAAGTGGACAACATCATGCTCAAGGACAAAGGTATGATAAATCCAATGTCCAATGTCACTATTGTAAAAAATATGGGCATTATGCAAATGAATGTAGGAAGAAGCAGCATGATATGAGTAATAGAACTAGTGTAAATTTCACTAGAGAAAATATTAGCCAAGATAATTTGTTTTTAGCCTGTAATATGGCTGAAGAAAAGAGTGAAGATGTATGTTTTCTAGACTCTGGTTGCAGTAACCATATGACAGGAAACATAGCCCTATTTCTATGTTAGATCAAAGTGTGAAGTCACAAGTCACACTAGGGACTGATAGTAAAGTTTCTGTTATGGGAAAAGGAGAAGTAAATGTCTTAACAAAGAAAGGTGAAAAGAAAACCATA
This sequence comes from Pinus tabuliformis, assembly GCA_031772625.1. Classification (NCBI taxonomy): domain Eukaryota; kingdom Viridiplantae; phylum Streptophyta; class Pinopsida; order Pinales; family Pinaceae; genus Pinus; species Pinus tabuliformis. The sequence goes on from CM062818.1 coordinate 1,775,163,791, forward strand.
ACAGATGTTTATTATGTTCTTGGAATGAAATGTAACTTCTTAAGTGTTGGACAACTTATTCAAAAGGGGTACAACGTTTTCTTTGTGGATGATATATGCACCATCATGGATAAAATACCCAGCAAACAATGTATTGCTGAAGTGAAGATGACAAAGAACAGGATGTTCCCTCTCAGAATGAAAGCATATTTAAAAAATGGAGAAGAAATAGCAGCAGTGACACAAGAGGCTTTCCAAAGCGAACCAAAGGATGAAAATTGGTTGTGGCACTTGAGATTTGGACATCTCAACTTTGGAGGTCTTAACTTGTTGAATAGAAAAGGAATGGTAAGAGGATTACCATTGATAGAGAAACCAGACAACCTTTGTGAAGGTTGTATCTTGGGGAAACAACACAGAGAAAGTTTTCCATCTGGGAAAAGCATAAGGGAAAAATCACCCTTAGAGATTGTCCACTCAGATTTATGTGGACCGATGCAAACTCCATCACTTGCAGGCAGCCACTATATACTAACATTCATTGATGATTTTACTAGAAAAACTTGGGTTTATTTCCTGAAGAACAAAAGTGAAGTGTTTGAAAGATTTTGCAATTTCAAGTGGGCTACATATCAAAGTTCTAAGAACTGATAGAGGAGGTGAGTATATCTCCAAAGAATTTCTACGTTTTTGTAGAGAAAATGGAATTCATAAGCAGTTTACCACAAGGTACACTCCGCAACAAAATAGAGTTGCCGAAAGGAAGAATAGGACAATCATGGATATGGCGAGGAGTATGTTAAAGGCAAAGCATTTGCCAAATGATTATTGGGCTGAAGTTGTACACTATGCAGCGTACATTTTGAATAGATGCCCTACAAAAACAGTCATGAACAGAGTGTCGGAAGAAGCATGGAGTGGGACAAAGCAAGGAGTCACCCACATGAAAGTTTTTGGATGTGTGGCTTATGCACACATTCTAGATCAACTAAGGAAGAAGTTGGACAGCAAAGGGGAGAAATGTATTTTCATTGGATACAGTGAGGAATCCAAAGCTTATAGATTGTATAACCCATCCACCAAGAAGCTTATTGTGAGTAGAGATGTTCAGTTCATTGAGAAGGAAGCTTGGGATGGAAGCATAGAGAAAATAGTGAATGTTAAAAACTATTTGTCTTGTGATGAAGATGATGAGGAGATAGCTTAAATACATCCCCAAACAGCGACACCAACACAAGGGCAGCAAGAGACACCCTTGAGGAGAAATGAAAGTGCTTCTCCAAGCACACCACAAGGAGGAAATTCAAGTGCTTCTTCAAGCACTTGTACATCAAATGAAAGAGGTAAGAAGTTCAGAAATTTAAGTGACATTTATGAACAAGAGGCAACAAATGAAGGTATGAACTCTTTGTTTGCTTTATATTGTCATGTTGATGACCCTGTTCATTTTGAAGAAGCAATTAAGGATAGGAAATGGATAGAAGCTATGGATGAGGAGATCAATGCCATAGAAAGAAACAAGACATGGGATTTAGTTGAACTACCAAAAGGAAAAGAAGTCATTGGAGTTAAATGGGTCTACAAGACCAAGAGTAATGCTGAAGGCAAAATAGAAAGACACAAGGCAAGACTTGTTGTCAAAGGATATAAGCAGCAGTATGGGAGAGACTATGAAGAAACTTTCGCACCGGTTGCTAGAATGGAAACAGTGAGAGCAGTGTTGTCCATAGCAGCACAAAACAAGTGGAAAGTTTACCAAATGGATGTGAAGTCAGCATTCCTAAATGGAGTGTTAATGGAAGAGGTTTACATTGAACAACCTCTAGGCTATGAAAAGAAAGGCCAAGAGCACAAAGTGTGCAGATTGAAGAAAGCTCTTTATGGGCTGAAGCAAGCACCAAGAGCGTGGTACAGTAGGATAGATTCCTATCTACTGGAAAATGGATTTGAAAAGTGTGAGGGAGAACCCACCCTCTACATCAAAGAAAAGGATGGTAAATTACTAATTGTTGTGTTATATGTTGATGATGTTATTTTCACAAGTAATGATGATTATCTTATTGAAAATTTCAAGACAGTCATGAAAGAAGAATTTGAAATGACTGACATGGGTTTGCTGAGATACTTCTTAGGAATAGAAGTAGAAAAAAATGGAAATGGGATTTTTATCTCACAAGAAAAATATGTTAATGAAGTGTTGGAAAGATTTAATATGCAGGAGAGCAAAGCAACAATCACTCCCACAGTGATGGGATTAAAACTCAGCAAAGAGGACAATAGCAAGGATTTTGATCCTAGTTTGTACAAGAGCATAGTTGGTAGCCTCATGTATTTGACTGCAACTAGGCCGGATATAATGCATGCTGTTAGTTTGATTTCTAGATTCATGGAGAGGCCAAAAGAAGCACATTGGCAGGCAACAAAAAGGATTCTGAGGTATGTTAAAGGTACTAAAAGGTTTGGAATTTTATATATTGTTTCAGAATGTTCAGATTTAATTGGATACATTGATAGTGACTGGGCTGGAAGTGTAGATGATCGGAAAAGCACATTCAGTTATGTTTTTCACATGGGTTCAGGAGCCATTTCATGGGCTTCTAAAAAACAGCCTATTGTAGCATTGTCTACAGCAGAAGCAGAATATGTGGCAGCTACAGCAGCAGTGTGTTAAGCAATTTGGATGAGAAGAATGTTAAGAAGTTTATGCCAAGAGCAAGTAAAAGGAACCATGATTTTTTGTGACAATAGCTCAGCGATTGCATTATCCAAGAATGTTGTGTTTCATAAGAGAATGAAACACATTGACACAAAGTTTCATTACATCAGGGAATTGGTAAACAATGGAGAAATTGTTTTACAACACTGCAGAACTCAGGAGCAGGTTGCAGATATTCTGACCAAACCATTGGGGCAGAAAAGTTTTGAATTTTCAAGGAAATCTCTGGGTATGACTGATAACCCAGCAGTTGAAATTAAAGGGGAGTGTTGAAATGGTAATTTCCACTGCAGGTCAAAGCCGCCAGTTTTCCCCGCTCCACCTTTTGCCGAATGCTCGTTTTCCCCCAAGGGCAGCGAGCATATTCAACGGCTAACATGTGGTTTGCCAAAACAACTTTCCCCGGCAGGTAAAGTTCGGTAAAAAGGGACCTCTGGGTAATTGCGTCAGCCGTCCGATTTTTGAGGGCAAGATCAACGGTTATGGTAGCTCATGAGAGTGAGGGTACTTCACTAATGCCTGTCCCTGGATCTTCCGTGCGATATTGCAGAGAACCGTAATCTACGGTTAAAACAAAAAAAATCGCCATGTTAAATGTAATTAATATAAATGTATTGTGGTTGGTAAATAGGAGGTGTAGCATTTTTTTTAATTCACGGGTGTAATTATTTTTTTACACGGCACAAGTCAAACAAAAAATTTATGTCATGTTTTTTTTTTTGTTGTTGAATATGAAAAGAGGGCAATACGCAGCAGCAACGCGCATATGAAAAGAAGTAAGAAATTTTTACACACAGCAATGCGAATGTAAGGAATTTTTTTTTACACACAGTAGTGTAAAAGAAATTTTCAAGCAAAGACAGTGTATTTTCCAGCAAAGACAGAGTTTTTTTTTTGCACAGCAGTGCAAAGATAGGGTGTGTTAAATTTGCATGAGAGACAGTGAAGTTTTTTTTGGGACTGCATCTGAAGAGTTCTTGGTGAAATCCCTCTGTGAGAGGAAGATGTTTTTTTTGTAACAGTTAGTCTCATTAATGAACAAAAATCTTTTGTGTGTGTAAAACTCTGTCTTCAGCAAAATCAATTTTTTGTTCCTTTGTGTTAAAAAATAGAGCATTACTCTCTGTTCATCTTTGTTTGGAATTATCAGAAATTCCCAACAACGTTCTTGCTGGTTTCGAGATTTCTGGCATGATAGACCTTGGCAAATGTCCCTTGCCCCAACAGGCGCCCTAATTCATACCTCTCCATTAGAATATTAGGTTTCATCTCAAACTCGAAACTAAAATCATAAATCCATGTGGATTAAAGCTGTTGCACAGGCGGCGTCTTCGCTGTATAAGGCCTATGAAGTTGCTTTCTGGCAGCCGTTCCATTGTGCATGGCATAGTCCAGATGTGTTCCGGTAGAGCCCGGCATAGCCTGCGTACATGAGCTCTGATAGCCTGGAAGACAAGAAGCAGTATAAACCTTTGAAATCCAGTTAATATTCGGGGGGTGGAAAAGCATGAGTGTGGACATATCCAGCATATCTAGGAGTCCTAAGTCGTTAGAATTATGTGAGGGAGGGACAACCTATAATGTTGGGCTCTTTGCATAAATTTACGCTTTGTGTGTTGCGATTCATGGCACCTGTCTTTCTATATATTTCATCCTCGTGTCATTCCGTCCCACATACACAAAATCTCTCCAAGTAACTTTTTTGCCCGGCTTTCCTTTGTTGGGGCGGATCTCGTTGCTTGGGAGTTGGTATCCTTCAGAGACAGGTTGCAGCCTTGGGTTAGTCCAATGGATAATGGGCATGATATGCGAATATACTTTTTGTTGTTTTTTTTAGGTAATCTGTGATGTTAGCATGACACTTGAATTTTGTTTTTAATGCTGATAAGGTTTCATTTTATTTTGTCTTCATTTTAAAAATTAATCTTTTTTCTATTTTTTATATATTAATAAAATATTTATTTATTAAAAATATAAATTATATTTTAATTTTATTTTGAAAACTAATCTTTTATAGTTTTTATATATTAATAATATTTAAAAAATTAAATTATATTTTATACCTTATTTTAATTTAAATATAGATTGCACATTTATTATGTTTTTTTTCACATCAAAAGGAAAAGTGTAAGCTTTTACCTTAGTTGTACGGATCATGACTTTAGAATTTGAAACCCCTTAGTGTTGGCTTCTAAGGTGTTAAACACTTCCTAAATGGTTTGCCACCTTCAATTTTCAAAATTGAAGAGGTTAGAAGTTTAAGACCAACTAGAATTGAGTTACTTAATATTATTTTAGATAATTATATAGAAAATGATGAAATGTAAAGGGGAAAGTATGGGGTTATTTATAATTTTGAGGGATAACGTGAATTAATTTATTTTAGAGTTTAGTGAAATTTTTATCAATTAAATAAAAACATTTATTTATATTAAGGTTAAAAAAATTATAATAATGAAGATATAGAAACTCGTAGTTTAATTTTTTATTATTATCATTTATCAAATGTAAGTTTTGTTTTCTTCACAAATTTTATGTCTTTATAGATTGATTTTAAGAATATAAGGAATTGTAAAGTGTTTTCAATCCATTGTTTTTTTCCAGGTTATTTGATCTTTGTACAAACTCCATGGAAAACATGAGACTGTTATTCAATGTAGGTATGGTGATTCAAAATGTTGAGGTACCCTTCATAGACAATTTCCCATGAAATTAAGCTATCTAAACATTAGAAATTCCTTGTGGTTTAAATTGATACACCAGTGGTGTGATCACATTTTCCTCAGGTCCCCTGTACTCCTCACTAATATCTCTAAGTTTAGACAAAGGTGCATAATTAATGACAATCAGATGACAATATCCAACAAGGATGGGATACGTTTGGTTTGCTCAGGGTGATGTTCATTTAGTCTAGTTGTTGTTCGACCTATCTTTTCTTGTGGTCTGATTGAGCCATGGGATTTTTAGTATAATATTGATGATGTGGTTGTTGGCTCTGTTTATCCTTGGTATGCTACCTAGTTTTCTTTTCACACTTTCCATGTTTTTGTAGTAGTGATTTCAAATTATTTCACCATGGATGAACACTGGCACATCGGACAATGCACTTAATGCAAATCTGTAAACATTCATCAAGTTATGAGAAGAGTTTTGCAACATTCAAGGTGTAGAAAATCCTATAGATTCACAAGCTCATGCAATGTACTAAAGCATAGGACAAGAATCTACTTCTACTTTCAACTAGCGGACGCCAATAGATTGATGAAAACAATATGAACAAGAAGAGGATAAATCACTGGCACATAACACAAGATGTATCTAGGGAAAGCCACTACTCAAAACCCCGCTATCTGTATTGCATATATCATAAATAAGAGTGAAGATACAAAGCTTGTTCTCATTAGAAAAATTTCGCACATGTATGCTCAACTCTCTCCACTCACAAGCTAGCTCTTGGCTAATGCTTGGCCAATTCTGCAACTCTCCAGGCCCCTAATCTTTTGCATAATTACTAGGTTGAATATCCCATATTTAAAGGGAATTCATACTTCCAAAATTGCGCAATCCAAACATAGGATCAATCTTTGATGCATGCATGATATTTACACTCCTGTAAATAATACAACTGATGGTACATTGTCCCTACACTCTAGTCTCAATTGGGGGTCTTTCTCAGAAACAACATGCACGAGTTTCTGATGAGGGAATCTTCAGTTGACTAGAGTGACACTTGTGGATGCACTAGTGCATCAACTGGCTGTTAACTCTCTGTTAGTTCCTACAAACAGTTTGGAACAAATTTAACTGAACTTAACTTAGTAAACTAAGTGATCTAATTTCCAACTCAATTTAAACTCATACCGGACCCCTAAAATTTAGGGAGAACATATACATGACTTCAGAAATACTTCCAACTCAAAATTCCTAAGCTAATTAAGTTAATTAACTATTTACATGTTTATTTTTTAAATTGAATCTTGGAGTACCCACAGTAATGATCATACTTGTAAATGTTAATTCTCAGTTTAATTCAATTTTAATCTCAGTTTAATTCAAGGACAAATTAAACTGGAATTTCTTGTTGTCATTTCTCAACACAATGACCTTCAAGTAGCAATCGCGCAACGAAAAGAGAGTGTCATCTCAACTAGAAGTTCACCTTGTCAAGAAATGTAAGTTTTATAACTTTATAGCAAGTAATGCACTCAAAGATTTTATATATATAGAAAAGTAAGCAATTGTAGACACACATAATGATTGGATATTTACCTTATGTTGACACTTAATAATGAACAACCTGAATGAATAATACGGGTTCTGATTTGAGGAGTTACCTCTTGGTCTAACATGGTATCAGAGCAGGCGCCATTTTTTGGCTTCCTTTTTAATTTGTAACTCCTATTCTATTTTTCCTTTGTTTTGCATCTTTTGCAAACTGACATCTCTGTCAAAACCCTGTGAAATCTCATTCATTGTTGTTGCGTCGAATGGCGCATTGAAGCCGAAGGTGCTATAGTAACTTGGATTTCCTCCCTTGGGCCGGATCTCAAATGTCATGAACCCGCATATATAAATATCGTTGGGTCCGCTTTTAATCGCATATCGCTAGTCTCTTTTCCTTCATCAATACTGCTGCATGTTTGCGATGCGATCATACCCTTCATTAACCCTTTCATATTTGAAGCTTCGTATACATTTTCTTATTCACCGCATATCCTTTTTCATATAGACTACCAATGGTGATGACGTAACTTGCTTGGACACAGTTCCCGAGGTTTCACTTTATTGAGCTCATTCTCCACTGTAGATCTCAAATCCAAAGATCTGACGATCTATAGCGATTTCGGGTGGACAACTTGCACGAGAGTTACCCGCCCAAAATGAGCAGTTTTTCTCTCTCCTTTACATGCTACCTGTCCATCGTTGAATGGAATCGGGCACTCTCCACTAAATACCACTTACCATTTCTCATCCGCTGGAAATCTCGCTTATCGCTTTAAAACTGCCCTCCGTCTTGGTTAATGGCCCGACTTGATTTGCTTGCAATAACCATTGATCACCTACCATCGACGACCCTCCTCCGTATTTCTCTTCTGCTCATCTCTGCCGATTCATCTACGCCACTCATCTCCGCCGTTCATCTCTGCCATACACAACAGCAAAAGAACTATAGCTCCAGTTAGACTCTGGTATTCGGGTGAATGTTGAATGTTGTTAAGTTGAACATTGTTGGTATAACAATCATTTTATGAGTAAAATTTTGCAGCAGCAATATTTTTCTCCACTATACATAGATTTTACAATGCATTCAATTATATCTATTGTGGGAGTAGTTCTCAATGGAAAGGAGAATTATACTGAATGGTCACGGAAAATCCAACACACTCTCATTTTTAATGAGCTATGGAAAGGAGTGTGTGTTGGAGAAGGAGACAAAGCGCAAGCCCAGCCTACCTCATACAAGGAGCTCACCAATTGGGAAAATAAGAACAACAAAGCCTATTCATTGATTGCAGCATCAGTAAGTTAAGAGGTGAGTCGACACATTTTTCCATTTTCAAATGCATTCAAAACCTTACAAAAGCTGAAGGAACTCTATGACTCACACTCTACACTTGAAGTTGTTCAACTCATGATTAAACTCTTCACCCTTGAATTACAAAATAATGAACCTCTTGCTCTTGCATCCGAAGTAAAATCTATAATGCATGATTTCAAAGTCACTAAGGTTGAATTGGATATTCCTCTGATCACTTTTCTCAAGGCACTTTATCCTACTTCAATTATCTTGATTCATTGCAAGAAAATGGAAATCTCAAAGATATTACGTTTGACTCTCTTGTAAAAAAAATTGCTGAAAGAGAGAAAGCTTTTGGAAAGAAGACAGCCCCTGAATCTTCTGAAGAGGCTGTGTGCCTTGCTCATAAAGAAAAGAATCTTTCCCAAGATTCTTCCAGAGGAAGAGGTGGTCGAAGAGGAATAGGAAGATATTTCAGAGGCAGGGGGGGCAGACACTCTCAAGGAGAAAAGTCAGATTTGCACTGCATACGCTGCAAAAGAAATGGATCTCATGATGCCTCCACATGCAAGTTACCTTGGGACAAAATTGAGCACCAAAGAAACCAACCCAAAGGTAAAACTAATGACAATGACAAAGTTAAAGCACCTGAATCCACTCATTATGTTGTGGCACAATGTAATATTGGAGTAAATGAAGATTTATTTAATGCTTCACTTGCTTCTTCGAAAAATGATTGGTTGCTTGATTTAGGAGCAACTTGCCACATGACTCATAGAAAAGATTTTTTTGAAGAATTTACTGACAATGTTGATGGAGCAGTATACTTTTCAGACCAATCAAAACTCAAGCCATCAGGGCTTGGCACAATCAGGCTTAAATTGCCTGGTCTTCCACACTTTCTTCTGCATCATGTTCTATATCTCCCATAGCCGAGGAGAAACTTGTTGTCCTTCGTCCACATCCGCCAGCAAGGTCACTCCATTCATATGTTTGATGGCAAGCTTGAGGTGAGAAAAACATCTTACCACTCACTTGTCATGACAGGGATTAAAGAAGAAAGGCTTCTCAAGCTGCAGGGTACCTCTACTCATGCACAAAATTTCTCATACAATTCTCATTATGAAGAAGGTACACTTCCATCAAGTTTATTATGGCATGCTAGATTTGGACATTTTAACTATGACAGCCTCCACTTGTTGAAGAAAAATGGTGTTACTAGTTTGCCTACAATTCCTAGGAAACTTAAGCAATGTGATACTTGCATTCTAGGAAAGCATAGCAAACAGTGTTTTCATGATTCAGATTCAAGAGCACATAGAGAAATTGAACTCATTCATTCAGATTTATGTGGTCCAATGCTGTTCCTTCTGCAAATGGAAATAAATATATGATGACATTTATTGATGACTACACCAGAATGTGTTGGGTTTATTTATGGAAGAACAAATCTGATGCTTTTCAAACATTCAAGAACTTTCATGCATGGATTGAAAATGATGCACAATCTCATATTGGCTCCATTCGCACTGATAATGGAAAAGAATATACTTCAAATGAATTTGAAAACTATCCTTGCCAACATGGGATTAAGCATCAAACAACTATGCCTTATAATCCCCAACAGAATGGTGTAGCTGAAAGAATGAATAGGACAATCTTAAATATGGTACGCTCCATGCTGTTCTTCAAAAATGTAAAAATGATGTTTTGGGCTGATGCAATTCTATGTGTTGTATATATAAAGAATAGATGTCCATCTAATGCTATCAGAAACAAGACTCCTTATGAAATGTGGTATGGGCACATTCCTTCGGTAAAGCATCTCAGGGTCTTTGGTTCCACCTGTTATGCCTTGCTACCAAGGGTACATGGAAACAAACTTGGTGCAAGAAGTCATAAGTGTATCTTCTTGGGGTATTCAAACACCTCTAAAGAATACCGTCTCTATGATGAAGTCAACAAAAAATTTGTTGTATCTAGAGATGTAATCTTTCTTGAATCATCCAAAACTGACAATGTTGTTGAAAGGCAACTTGATCGCCTGGTTAGATTAAAAAATGCAAAATAATTTCAAGAATTTGATAATCAAATTCCACATCTTGAAGGGGGGATTCCTATACTAGATCAACCTATGGAATCTTCTTCTGAAGCACTCTCTCCCCTACATGAAACTCCAACAACGGATGATACTTTGAGTGATGTGATTGATAGAATTGGGAGACTCAATATTGATTCAATCCGAACTCAATCAATGGAGTAGCCTGGACCATCTGAGAAAGGTCCTCCAAAGTGGTTGACAAAGACACTTGAAAGTGTTCATCCCGATGAGGTTGGAAAGACAGTAACTAGAAATTCAAACTGGAAAAATGGAGGTAATGTAGATGACTCTGATTCACCTGTTAATATGGATGTTTCTTATGATTGTGAATTCAATTTGTCTACAGATTTTGAACCAACCTCCTTCAAAGAAGCTGCTTCTCATGATGAATGGAGAGAAGCAATGCGAAAGGAGAATGATGCCTTGATAAAGAATGGCACTTGGAAGCTGGTTGATCCTCCATTAGGAACCAAACCAATTGGCTGCAAGTGGGTCTACAAGAATAAGTATAAAGTTGATGGCTCACTTGACAAGCAAAAATCCAGTCTTGTGGCAAAAGGTTTTTCACAGAAGGAAGGGGTCGATTATGAGGAGACTTTTTCCCCCACAGCAAAATGGGCTACCATCTAGACACTCTTTTCCCTAGCAGCTCAAAACGGTTGGAAAGTCCATCAAATGGACGTAAAAACTGCTTTCTTGAATGGAGATCTAAAAGAAAATGTTTTTATGTCCCAGCCTGAAGGATTTGTTGTGAAAGGACAGGAATATAAAGTATGCAAACTTGTGAAATCCTTATATGGCCTCAAACAAGCACCTCGAGCCTAGTATGAAAAACTAACTGAGCATCTTCTGAAACTCAATTTCAAAAATTACGATCTTAATGATGAAACTTTGTTTGTCAAGAAAGTTGGAAAAATAGTTGTATATCTTGTGGTATATGTAGATGATCTTTTGATGACAAGGAAAAATGAAAGCTACATTGCATCCATAAAGAAGGAATTGAAGAAAGGTTTTGAAATGACTGATTTGGGTTATCTTCATTACTATCTTGCTATTGAAGTAACTCAACATCCGAAGTCCATATTCCTTTCTCAAAAGAAGTACATTGGAGATCTGTTGAACAGGTTTGGCATGACTGAATGCAATCCTCTGACTACTCCAATGGAACAAAACTTAAAGCTCACATCCATTGAAGGAAAAGAATTTGAGGATGCAACAAAGTATAGACAGCTTATAGGAAGTCTCAACTACCTAACTACTACCAGACTAGACATTTCGTTTGCTGTTGGAATCCTCTCCAGATTTATGCAAAAGCCTTGTGAGGGACATTGGTCTGCTGAAAAAAAGAGTTTTAAAGTACTTGAAGGGAACTCAAGAATTTGGAATCAAGTATACACAGGTGGGCGACTTCAGCTTGATTGGATACTCTGATTAAGAATTCGATGGAGACAAGGAAACTCGGGTATCTACTTTAGGTTATGCTATGAGTCTTGGATTAGGAGTTTTCTCCTGGAGATCATGCAAACAATTAGTTCTAGCAGATTCCACAACAGAGGCAGAATATGTGGCAGCAGTTGAGGCAAAAAAAGAAATTGTGTGGTTCAAAAAAATTCTTGAAGATTTGCAGGTAAAACAAGTACAATCAACTCCATTCATGATCGAAAATACCTCTGCAATAAAGTTGGCCAAGAACCCAAAGTTCCATGATCGAACAAAGCACATCAATACTAAATATCATCTGATTCAACATAATGTTGAGGCCAAAACAATCCATCTCCGCCATTGTTCCACTAATGAGAAATTGTAGACATCTTCACCAAAGCACTTGGAAGAGAAAAGCTTGAATAATTCAGAATGATGCTTGGACTCACCAACATCCCTTCAGATTAAGGGGGGGAATGTTGACACCTAATCAGAGGGATTGGGTGTACAACTCTAATTAATGTAAATAAATAATAGAGAGGATAGAGAGTCATTGGGAGATGAACCGAACAGTCACTCTCTCTTGTATATAATAATGAACAACCTGAATGAATAATACGAGTTCTGATTTGAGGAGTTACCTCCTGGTCTGACACCTTGGAAACTCTTAACTAGAACACCCCTAAAATCTTTATAGTTGAGCCTCTAACTCTCTTTATCATTTACAATATATATATCCATGGAATCCAAAACCCTAGTCTTTTGACATGGATTATATCATTTACAATATATATATATATATATATATATATATATATATATATATATATATATATATATATATATGATCCATGGAATCCAAAACCCTAGTCTTTTGACATGGATTATATTGCTTTGCTATAAATGTATTAAAATGGGTTGAAATACCATTGGCTAAAAAGCACCAAAAGCATGCTAAAAGGGAACCAAAACAATGCAAAATAAATTCTCAAGAACTTTTCCCCATAAATCCCCCTTGCTCCCATGTTAACATACAATACATAAGACTAATCACGTAAAGGATATAAAACATACCCAACATTCTTCCACTTGTTGTTTTCTTTGCATATAAGAGGTCACAAGATTACATGATTAACAAGTTGGATAGTTGCAACGCAACATAGTCCCTGCCTATTTTGGTAGTTATTGAATTTGTTGCTCATATCAATCCAGGACTTGAAATCTACATTAGATCATGTTATTACTATATGGCATAGTCCATTTACTTTATATGTAAACCAAAATTTTAATGCCCCAAACTTTAATAAGCCAAAATCACTAATTTATTGATTAGTATGTAAGGAAATATGGGTGAAAATGAGAAAATGGGAAACACATTTTGGTATGTGTAGAGAAGTTGCAATATGTTCGGCAAACTCTCAGTCAAGAAAAAAAGTAAAAATATTTTCTTGACTGAGCGTTTAGTGGGTTTAATCCTAAGTTTGCAAACTCTCCATTGAGACTTTAACAAGTTTTTGTTCAAGAAGTTTGGAAAAAAAAAAAAATCTTGGGCACAAACTCTTGGCTATAAGTTTAGATTTTAACTATGACTCTTAGCTGAGAGATTAGATTCCACTTAGATATCTCGGCCAAGAGTCTTTAATGTTTATGAGAGACACTCTCTAATGTTTATGCCTTTAGCTTCTCTTTCATCATTGTAGTATTTTTTGCAACTTCCATTTTTTTATAGTCTACAATTCCTAAGCTTATATTGTTCCATTATACCCTATTTCTATAAAATGCTTAAGAAACCATTGTTGTTAAAAGTTATTCATATTATAATAGTTTCATTATTTAGGCCATAAGACATTCCTCATCTCAATTAATTATTAGTATAGTTGCACTAAACTAGATTTTCATCTTTTGGATATATTCTCCTCTATATCACAGTTCTAATGATTATACTCATGCCTCATTCTATTCTCTGAGATGAGGTTTACATCCTTCAAAAGTATAACATTTCTCCTTAATTGTGCCCCTTTTTTATATTCAATTATTGTCAAAGACTAACTTCTACCACTTGTTAAATAAAATATGTCAAGAAATAGAAAAGGATCATATCGGAAAAATATATTGTTATAGATTGTGAGTACACAATAACTTTCAAATTATAAAATGATGCTCTAGTTAAATCTTGTAGCAATCTCGAATTTCCAATTTTATAGTCGCACTAGCTATATCTTAAATTAAGCATTTTTGGAGAAACTTCTCTACACATTTTTTTTTTTGTATTGATGAGTCCCTAAAATGTTGAACTGAGCAAAAATTCTATCGATGATTACTCGATTCCTTCTTTAATAATCATCATAACTCTTTGTTGGTGGATGATATATTTTCCTTCATCATTGATGTTTCCAAAACTCTCGATTGATGACTTACTTGAAGTATTAATCAATAACAAGAATAGAATTTCATCAACAATCAAACAATTTGTCTCCTCTCATAAGTTTGTACAACTCCTTCCATTAGGGGAAATTTCAACCTAAAAGTGCCCATGAAATTTTCATGTGATAATATGTAAATCAATCAAAATCTTTTAAATTTAAAAAGATGTACATGTAAATAGTTTGGAGGGAAAAGAAGAATATATATATATATATATATATATATATATATATATATATATTGTATTTTTTATTTATCTCCTTGTAGGTTTACTCAAATTTGAAGTGTAGACACTCATTGGATGTGGAATTAAATTTCACATCCAACGAGTACCCATTATGCATACTTTTGAGAAGACCCACATTGATAAAAATCAAAGATACATTAAAAGTGTGTGTTGAACAATGGTTGTCAACACTTGAAATTTGAGTAAACCAATAAGGAGATAAACCAAAAATAAAATTAAAAAAAGTAGTTTCATTCTTTTCCCTCCAAAATTCAGAACTCTTATTTTATTATTTCATCTATTATTTTATTATTTTTCCTTAGGAGGCCACTTCTAGGCTAAAATTTCCTCTAATGAATATCAAATGACTCTTTCCTAAAGGTACCAACCAAAAGATTTCTTATGAAGATAAATTTCATCTTTCTAATTTCCTATTTAATGTAGATGGACTTCATAGGATTTAGCTAAATGTGCCAATTACACCCTTTCTGAAAATGCCAATAACCTTTCTAAGAAGTGTCAATGCACTGGCATAGTCTTACCCTTAACACAATCAATACTACCATGTCATCCATACTACCCTACAATGCGACTAGAATACATCATGGACATTTACTATAACATCACTTTTATATCCCAAAAATAATCATGTGAAGCACCAAAAAGGTGAGGCCATCAGACATTATCAAAATCTTCGAGATGATGAAGGCATTGGTCATCAAACTTCATTAATTATTTGTGAGATGCAACATAACAGTGAACTCAAACAAATCCACATTTACCTCTACTGATATAGGTCTTTTGCTAAAACCAAGGCTTTGATAACACAGCGTAACATTCACAACTCCAAACTAGGTCATGTCATGATAAAAACTTTCTTTGATACCAACCCTTTTCTAGCACTGTTATTCTTTTTGATATTAAATAATAAAAATATTTAAATCCATTTAAATTTAATTCTTGCCGAATGCTAATCTTCAAGATTAATATTAATAGCTAGTCCTCTTGTATATAGGAACAATGGCATTGAACAACCCCTCCACTGACCCCTTATCAGGAGGAGCCATGTTAGGTTCTAAAAAACATATTAGATGACATTTTGAGGGGTCTCTTGGGCATACTATAGGTACACATTTGATTTCTAGTAAACATGTTCAATGCTATGCTATAAATTCAATGTTTAACACGTGAACCATCTTTTTTGACACATGTTTAATGTGGAAAAATATAGTTGTTGATAGGTGCACGAGTTGAGCTTGAAGTTGGCAGTAATGATTTGAGTACTCTACCTTCGAGAACCAATCAATTATCTGATAGAGTTGGTTCAAGTAAAATTTGAATATAAATTTAAAGTGGGATGTTTAATACATGAAAATTTATCACACGTGTATCATACTTGTGATTGACAGTATGATGTAAATTGTATAGACCATGCATATATATCTATAGACAAGGATATAAGAACAAGTAGACGTGATTTTGAGGGGTCTAATTCACATGGTGTAGGCACACGTTCGATTTATATTTAACATGTTCAGATCTAGACAATATATAAATTTAATGTTTAACATTTGAATACTTTCATCTTTCACATACATTTAATGTGAAAAAAATATTGTCATCCATAGGTGAATGGACTGAGCATGGTGTTGGCCATGCTAATTCTCAGCGACTCGTCCAAGATCATTTAGGTGAAAGTTGAACACAAATCTTTTTCAAGATATGTGTAATGTTAAAATTTATCCCATCTCTCATAATTATGCATGATTGGTGATTTGATGTTTTTCATAGGGCATAATAGCTCTGAGTTTATTTCCTCAGAAGGGGATAATCATCCTCTGAGTGGTAGCTCAAAGAATGAGAGAGTTCATGGACTAGGTAATCTTAAATGTAGACATTTTTTTAGTATGAATTGTCTAAGTGAAATTAATTTATATTTAAATAGTATGTGAACATTTATCATGTTATACGTTTTGATTGTGCGAATGTGGGACGTCATCATAGCGGGAGAGGTTGTAGGGCTCAACAATATGGAAATAATGAATTCTATGAACCTCTTTACCCCCACCCGGGAGATGTTCATGAGGAGATGCCTTGGGAATACAACATCTCCACTCTTACTATTGATGACATCAAGGTGCATTATGTGAGATTCCAGAATGAACTAGAAAATAACAATATCTCTAGCCCTATTAGAGATTGTCTACAGATACTTTTTCTCAATTTGGGAAATCTCATAGCAACATATAGTGGGTTTGGACTGATGATCGAGGTTTTTTTTGACATGATACATGTTGGAAACAATGTTGATACTAAGAGGGGGGATGAATCAGTATTAAGGCTAATTTTAACTTTTATGCCAATTTATCTTTACTCATTCAAATTTGGCATCCATTATATGTGAGAAACTGTTAACAAACCATAACAATAGCCATATCAATCAACACAGTCATACACATCATGAGCACCAAACAATGAGACACAAAGATTTTACGGGAAACCCTTTCAGGAAAGAAACCACCAAAGTTTTTTGTTGTTACTGATGTAAAAATAAGAGCGCCTACTCTATTACATCAATATGTTTGTGATCTACCACTCACAGGAAGCACCAATTCCCTTCGATTGTTTGCTAGCACCCACTAGTAGTAAGCACTAACTCCCTCCTTTTGCAGACACCTGATCATCTTACTAAAAGAACCATGTGAAGCACCAAATCCACACATTTTTTGCAAGAACGAACTTACAGCTCCTTGGATTTATGCAAGCACTAACTAGTAGGAGGCACCAACCCCAAAATTTCTTTGAACACTCACTAGAGATGGAAGTGCCAACTTCCTATATGTAGGTTATAACCTGCACTCAAAATATAACTTACTACCCACTGTAATTCACAGCTTCTCTACCTATTTTCAACTCTCTGTTCTTCTCTTCCCTTGGCCAACACAACACTCTGTAAACATTGCAGCATCATACTTCTACTCTCAACTCTCTACTCTCAACAACATACGTTCAACACTCAGCCTTCTTCTTCTGATCTAACACTTTCGACATTTCACACAGTCACATAAGCTCTCTTGACCTCTCACACAACATCACAAGATCTCTTGGGGTCTCTTTCCTCTGCACGGGCACCATCAACCTCTTATCTATAAAACAAGCTCACTTGGCCTCACACAATAGTGCACACACACACACACAAAGATCTCCATTTAGCGCTCTAATAACACTGTTTTGTTCCCCCAGTTGCTCAACTGCAATCCTGTGTTTTGTTCCTCTCTTATGCTAGGAATGATAATCTATATGTTGACCATTATCTTGCCATTCACGATTCCCAAGAGTACTCCTGCATGGATGTCCATGTTGTTGTTGCATCTCTTTCTTGAAATATGTTGTTACATTAAACATGAAAATGGGCACCTGAGTGTTTTTCATCATACTGAGAAATAAATCTCAGTCACATTGTAGACTCAGGATCTCTTCCATTAACTTCAACTTCTATTGATAGTATGGCTCTTTAGCAGTTAGGACATACTTCTGAATTATCTTCCAAAGGCTATCACATACCTCAGGCATGTCTCCTCTGAGTTGTGAACAAATCTTCAGTCCCTGAGGCACCATTCTTCATTAATCACCTAAAGCGTGCAATAAAGATCAGGGATGACTTGTCTTAGCTCACTAATAGACTCCATTTAAATCATTATGCACAATCATGGTCCTTTCTGCCTTGACCCAACAATCTTTGTCTTTGTCTTCTACCTACGACAGTCACCATTGACTCCATCGAATGAGTAGTATTTAATGCAATGGATGACATATATTTCAATTTTAAGAGTTTGTCCTCTTCCACACGAGTCATAACAATCTCATCATCATATGTTCTTCGAATCTCCTTTGTACCATCAAATACGTGTCTTAAATGTCCTTGTTGTCTAATCTATATAAGAGACAACAAATTCCTCTAAAATTATGGGATGTAAAGAACATTATGTAAAAGATAATCTATAATCCATGGAATATTTAATCGAATAAAAATGATCCTTGAAGGTTTAACTTGCAATTTATCAGCGAAATAAAGTACTCCATTAATGTGATCACTAGATTTTTCAAACAAGTCTCTCCTAAATGTCATATGACAAGTCGCACATGTGTCTAAGATCAAATTGTCATGCCATGAAGAAAATGAGGTACTAAAGACATCATCCATATTAAAATTACAATGTGCAACAACATAATGTGCATTCTCAGAAGACTGTCCTTTATTTGGAAGTGGTTGATCTTTCTTTTCATTCATTTGTTCTCTACTTTCACTAACTTTCTCCCAATGAATTCTATAATTAATAGCAGTATGTCCAATTTTACCACATCTAAAACATTTGTTAGTTGGTTTATCAGTCAAATTTCTTTGTTGTTTATCATTTTGTTGTTTATCTTCCTAATTATTTTTGTCTCCCCTACCTCTATAATTCCTCCTACCATGACCTCTACCACTCTTATTACTTATGGTAGATTCTTCTTTACGGCTTTGATTTTTTTGAGAAAGGCATAAAGTTTAAACATTAGGATTTGGTAGGGGTTCTTTCTTGCCAAAATCATTTTCTCTTTCTGCATTTTTAGTACTAATTTATTGAAGTCTAAATCTTTTAAATGTCCACTAGCTTGGATAGCTTTCAAGTAGTGTGAATAGCTAGGGTAGAGGGATTTTATAATAGAAGTAAACTATAGATCAACTTTAACACGAGTAGATTCAATTTCATGATTGATGGATTTAATTTCAAAAGCAAGTTTCAAAGGGTCCTTATCTTTCATATATAGATTAAACAACTTCAATGATGACTAAATTATCTCCAATTATGAATGTGAATCATAAAGTTGAGGAACGCTTCCATTGAGAGGCTAGGGTTTACAGGAAAACATTAAGCGTTGGACACCATGGAAGGTCGTAGGGGGGAGCTCCACTCCCTCCTATAGTTAGGCAGTCTCCAACCGCAATAAGAAACCACTGGAGACTATAAAAGGTTTTTCAAAAAGAGGAGAACAGAACAACAGAGACACACAGGAACAGAGGGATAGTTGAGAAGAAGTTAGAAGAGAGATAGGAGTTGAGAAAAATAATCAGAATAAAAAAACCAAAAAACATAATGGTCTGTGTAAGCCTAAGACTACTATTACACCCAGAGTAGTTTTAAGTGATCTAGTGCTGCAGGCACATGGGGATCACATGATGACTTACGCAATCATTTTTAAATTCATGGGGTTATGGCCAATGGAGAAGGTGCTATAGGCATGGATTAAAAATCACTGGAAACCTAAAGGGCGTATAGACCTATGCCTTGGTTCAAAGGGTTTCTTTACTGTAGTTTTCACTAACCTTGAGGACAAAGATAGGGTGTTTGAA